>VDFB02266052.1:0-101909 GCA_007258455.2 Sequoia sempervirens
CTTGGTTTAGGAGTTCTTGTATTTTCCTAGCTATTTCCTCATTTTGTTGAGGGGTCATCTTGTAAGCTACCTTATTTGGTAGGGTAGCCCCTGGTATCAAGTCTATCCTATGACTTATGGCTCTTTTAGGGGGTAATGTTGCTGGTTGTCCACTACTTACAATGCCTTCATAAGTCTGCAACATTTTATGTATTTCTTTAGGTAACTCTGGCTTCTCAGCTACTTTGTCATTACTTACCTCTCTTGGCTTTAACATCACTGCATAGCCAACTCCTTCTTCTTCCAAGGCTTCTAAGAACTCTTTTTCACCAACCATGAGCAATTTAGGACCTGTTGTCTTCACCTCTGTATCTTCTAACAGTGACTGAATTCTGAATGTTACCTTATCCTTCTTGAATGTATAAGAGTTCTTCACTCCATCATGCATAGCTTGGCAATCAAATTGCCATGGTCTACCTAGGAGCAAGTGACATGCATCCATAGGTAACACATCACACAAGACTTTGTCTTTGTACCTTCCAATTGAGAACTCCACCCATGCTTGTTCATTCACTAAGACATGTTGGCCTTTATTGAGCCATGTGACCTTGTAAGGATTGGTGTGGGGTATCCTTGTCAACTTCAGCTTGCTGACTGTCTCCTCTGACACAATATTGTCAGTAGACCCTGAGTCAATGATGACTCTACATACTTTCCCCATCATTTTACACTTTATCCTAAACAGGGACCTCCTTTGGCTTGGTTCCTCTTTAACCGGCTCCTTAATCAAAGTTCTCCTCATCATAAGATTCTCACCTTCCTCAGAATTTAATGGTACTTTAGAATGTTTCTCTGCTGCATTTGTCTCATCATGAACTAGATTAGTTCTCTTGTCACCTCCATGAGAAGTACTACCCTTCTCCGGACACCTATAGGCAGGGTGTCCCATTTGATTGCAGTGATAACACTTCATATTGGTAAAGTAACTGCCTCTTCCTTGTCCACCACTTCTTCCTCTAGAGCTAGAGCCTCTTCCTCTACCACCTCTACTAGAGCTTCCTTCTTGCTGCTCAGAGTACCTGACTTCTCCTTGAGCCCTTGATTCTAAACTCCTTCCCCCATAGCCACCTCTTTGTCCTCTACTGTCTTTTCCTTTACCTCTACTTTTGGAGGTTTTCTCTTGCCATTTGATAACATTGGCGGATGGTTTTGAAGTTCACTAGGCTCATATTTTCTTGAATAGACCATTTAATCCCATTCAAATACCTTGCTAACTTGATGCTTTCATCTTCAACCACCTGTCATCTGAGGCACAACTTTTGGAACTCCTCGGTATATGTTTGAACATCCATATCTTTTTGCCTAAGATTATGTCTCCTCCTATGCAACTAGACTTCATAGTCATCAGGTAAGTAGGTATGCTTGATCTTGGTTACCATGCCTCTCCATGTAACTATAGGACCCTTTCCTTCTTTCTCTCTTTCACCTTGCACAAACTTCCACCATGTGAGAGCTGAACCTCTCAACCATGACTTAGCCACCTTAAATTTTTGGGCTTCTGTTATACCATCACATTCAAAGTGATTCTCTATGCTTTCAATCCATTCCATGACTGAATCAAGGTCCATTTGTCCACTAAATAGTGGCACTCCTACCAAAGATTTGCCACTTAAGGCCTGCAGTGCCTTCAAGAAGGGTTCTTCAGCAAGGACAGGGTTAGGTTTTGGAGCTTCCTCCTCCAAGTCCAATTCCTTTTCCTTTGCTTCCTACTCTTCCTTCTCTTTTATTTTATCCTCTACCTTGTCTTCCTTTTCTTGGACTTCATCCAAGAGCTTCTCCATTCGAGACAACCTTTCTCTTAGCAGTCAGTTGTCCTCCTCCTATTCTTCTACCTTCTAGGCTAACTTAGCATTAGTCACCATGGTTCTTTCTTCCTCTGGTGTATTATCTCCTACTGACTCAGTGGGTTGCAACATCAATCACAAGCCTGATCAAACAAAGGCCCTGATACCAATATGGTGTAAGTGCTCCTCTGGTTTGCTTGCACAACTAGTTAGGAAGAATTTTTCTTGTCTTCATCTAGGAACCTGATAGCTTCTAGGTTCTGATTTGGCTTAGGTCATTGCTTAAGCCCTAGTTCAACTCTTCTCCAAGAGTCTCACTCCTTATGCTTCACCTTGGAGGACTGACACCACTTGAACTTGCAAACTCTCTCCTACACTTAGAAGACTCTAAGTGCCAATATCACACAAAACATTGAACTACTTGCAGGGGTGTTAGAGACACTAAAAACATGCCAAACACATCCATTAGATTCCATCTGGGATGGTCTTGAATCTTTGCTCTTACCGATTCCAAGAATTGGTCTTGAAGAGGCCTAATCCCTTGTAGCCCTTGACAGTGTCCTTTTTGACTTTCTTGCTCAAACTTTCCAAACAACCTGGCAAACAAATTGCACTTTCAGACATCCTTTTTGATCCTTTAAAATATTCACAGGGTTTCAGACCCCTGACTCCTCCGTACACCGGTTTACTATAATCTAGGGCAAATAGGGCTAAAAGGCCTAGTTACTAGGGTTTCCTTGATCTCTCATTCAAATCTATTTCAAATGGATTGGTAAAAACCTCAATCCTTCTAGCATGCTAAGATATGACCAAATTCTACCTGGAACCGTACTTTGTCGTACTGTACTTCTGACCCCTGCCTAATCTCTTCAATTCTTGACTGACAAACCTCTAACCGGGCACTCAAAGCTCGCCTAGGGTTTGTTATTGCTCATTGCTACTCGACTCCACATGACTCCTACCACTAGATATGTACAAACAAGTGGCTCCCCTAACAAATCCATCCATTCTCAGGAAATTCCCGTGGCTAGATTTCATGGGGGAGCCATAAAAAGGCTGACTGGTTAGGACAGGACCAGAAAAGACCTTAGACCCTAACCTAAGAATCCAAAGCACTAGATTAACTCCAATTAACTTGCTTGCAAAAGAGAAAAAGCTTAGAACTACCCTATGAACACAAATGTAATCTCAAATCAGTACATTCAATCCACTTGATATCACTGTCACTTCAAAACATGCGGAAACACAAAAATTGCAGAGTCTTCTTCTTACTTCAAAAGCAAAAACTTTAATTACAAAAGAACTAACTTCTTGGTTTCGAGCCACACCTTACATAGATGCCATTTTCCAAGATTTTAGGGATGTTGGTCGATCCCACACTCCTAGCTTTTAGGGGATCCAAGATAACTAAGTTGCATGCAACATGACAAATGTTGTCATGACAACTTTGCAACAAATTTTTGCAACTTGTCCTTATGCCATCATCCTAAATCTTAGGACCTCTACCTCCTATATTTCAAGCATCCAACTCCCTTAACTGCCTCTTGGAATCTTTCTAGCAACATAGATGTGTTTAGAACACATTTAAAGCTCAAAATTCCAAACTTAAACTAGACAAAGCAAAACTAAGCTAAACTATCAATGATTACTAAACCTTGGTGAATCTTAGTCCTAATGACTAATTCACCCAACCACAACAATGACCTTCTAAGGTCCAAAACAAACACCTAACCTTGACTTGGCTAAGGTCGATACAAGCCAAAAATGGAGGTTAGCCTAGGTGCCCCTGCACTACCAAATACATCAATGTACAATATTCAAATGCTAATTAATCATGATAAAATGATCATCAGATAGTTACATGATACACATAGTAAAATTAATCCAAATAATCAATTAAATCCATACATTAGTCATAGCTAAAGCATTAGTGATAAAAGTAGCATCAATTTTCATCACAACAGTGAATCCAACCACAAAAAATATCATACTATCCCAAACCGATACAAACAACAATCATTCAACCAAGAAAAAACTGAGGGGCACTACATTTACAACCAAAGAATTTGGAACCATCCACATTGACCAAGAAAATATTGCTAGTTATTATGAAGTAGTGGATGAAAAGGAGAAAAATACTTTCCTAAATAAAATAGTTTAGGATAGAAATAAATTGAAAAGTAATCATAGGCTTTCTTATGAATTTGAAATTTGTAAACCATGGGTTCAGGATACTATTTCCATGCTAGCATTTTGCCTCAGACTGGATAGAAATTGAGAAGTGGGTGCAAGTCTCCTTAAAATGGTATTTAATATCCATTATGCTAATCAACTTGTCAAATATAAATTTCTTGAGCATATTGTAGAATCCATGCATAATTTTTTTTTTAATGTTCAAAGGAGGTTCCACCAAGAAATTTAGGTTCATGGCCTACTTTTGCTACTTTTCTCTATTCAAATTTAATGGAATGTTCTAGATCAACAAGCTTCAAATTCATCCCTATACGAATCCTGAGGAAAAAAATGTCTCCAGTATATGATTGGACCACTAAGATAAGGATGCATGATTCTTGAAGGAACTACAATCATTTTGTAGATTGATTTTTGGCTCCATTGTATCAAGCAATTACAAATACTCTAATTCCTAGCTTGCCTATGTCTTGTAGAAATTACATTCAACTAAGAAAAGAAATACAATTGGATGATTGGTACTTAATGGAAGAATATATTTTGCTAAGATTTTATGGATCAAGAGTAGATCCATACAAACTTCCAATACATGTGACAGGAAGGGTTTTTGCATTGGATTATGTAAGGAAAATGGAGAGTATTCATCAAATATACTTTGTTAATCAACAAAAGAAGACCATATTTCCCTCTTTACCTTTTCATGTGAAGGGTTCAAATTCAAGAGAAAAGCATTAGTGTGGTACATGATCTTTTGAAAAAAATAAAATTGATGTTGTCTATCACTGGTAGTATGATCTATATGACACCATTAAATTAAGTATTGTGGCAAATAAGAATGTTGCAAATAGAATTCAACATCAAAGTAAATCCTTCTTTGAAAAATTGAGAAACAAGGATTCTTGGGATGAGTTCAAAATAGAAAAAAAGAAAAGTGTTGTTGAGAAAGGTATTTCTTTTGAATAATTGTCAATAGAAATTATGGCATTGCACCAACAAACAAAAGTAGAGAAGAAAATCGGGAGGTACAACAATTTTTATGAAAAAAGTGGTCTACCATCTAGTAGAATAAAAATGTTAGAATATCTAGATAAGCATTATAGAGAAAAAAATTGGTCACGATAAAAAAATTATGCCTTTTGGTCTATGAGGAAGGAACTAGGTGAACCAAAAACTAGTACAAAGTTTGAAGACATTGAAGAAGATTCTGAGTTTAGCAATTTGTGGAATATAGAGCATCCCAATGAATGTGAAGAAACTAATGATGAATGTGATGATGATAGGGAAGAATAAAGTAAAGTTAAATTTTGTTTAAGTGAGACCACAAAACAAACATATACTTCAGGAGTAGCCATAGCTGAAAAATTGGGTTATGAAGATGGTCCTTTGGGGCCCAAAAGACAAGGCATTTGGACGGTAATAGACGTAGACCCTAGAAAACTTGTTGATAAATGAGGCCTTGGCGCTGATAAAATAGACCAAGGGCATACAAGTGAAACTAAAACAATTCATTTTGTTACAACTTCAAATCCTAATCCTCATGGTCAGATACAATCATAACTGGGACATGCCCATGGTAGAGAAAATAGTGTAACTAGAACTGCCACTAGTGATGGTATGGGTAGTAGTACTAGTAGTGGTCAACATGTGCTACACAAAAAAATTACATACAAGAGGCCAAAAATACAAGATACTGCACAAACACCCAATGATCAAGGCATACTAAAGAGGGCAAGGATTATATCTGGTCCAAGTCCAACTACTAGTACTAGTACCACTACCTTAATTTCTAGTTCCACCCCAAAGGACTTATTTCCAGGAACCCCTCCAATTAATGTGGCTGCAACAACAAATACAAGTAGTCTAACATTCAAGCATTCCATTATTTCTACATTCCCAAGTTTTGATTACAATGATGAGTTTAAAAAGAAATCATAATTATATAAAAAAGAAATGAAGCAACTAATAGAGAGTTTTTCTAATATAACTTCAGAGCCTACAACAACCAAGGTATTACCCACATTTGACCCAAATAAATAAATCATGGAGTACATGTTTTTTGTTCCTACAATTCAAAATAAACCAAAAAATTAGATGGATCGCTCTGAATTTTGGGTGAGTAGTTTCCAATATGAATTTTCTGGATACAAATTTTTTGACAAATTTAATGTATCGAAGAAGACTAATGAATTGGTGTACACATCATTGCTAAAGAGAGAGAGAGAGAGAGAGAGAGAGAGAGAGAGAGAGAGAGAGAGAGAGAGAGAGAGAAATTGTAGATTCAAATAGAAAAGTTATAGGAAGACCTTGTAGTGCCCCTTAGTTTTCTCTCAATTGACTGACTGTTGTTTGTATTGGATTGGGACATTATGATATTTTTCTTGATGATGGAATCATTGCTATGATGATAGTTGGTGTTGCTTTTATCACGAATGTTTATGCTTATACTATGCTTAGTAGATCAGTTTAATTGATTGTGTGGGTTGTTATTGCTATGAGTATCATGTGAATATTGGATGTGTGTTCTTATCATGATTTGGTACCTGATTATTGTGCATTGATGTATTTTGGTGAAGGGGAATAGTGTCTCATCTCTCGCTTGTGAGTTCCCTACGATGCTGTGATTTTCCCTTCACAATGTGTTTGACTATTTGTCTATGTACATGCTTGACTATGTGGTTTTATGTAGGCTACAAGTACCAAGCATTGACTCCACCTGAATTTCTAGGTTTGAGTGTGCCTTAATCCCAATGGAGATTGTTGATTTGGAGATAGCATATGGTCTCCTATGTTGAGCCATCATCTTGGATGAGGATGAGTATCTATTTGTCGTTCCCTATCTATGTGGTCAATTTGAGTTGGCATGTTTGTGTTATGTTTTGTCATCCGTTTTGCTCTGAGGTCAGGTACTGCTTGGTATTATGTTCATTTGAGTCAATTGTTGATTAGTGCTTGATTGATCATTATATTAAATAAAATATTATTGTGGATAAAGGTATTTGATAAATTAAATAAATGTTTTAATTGATTTGTGGTTTTGATAAATAAAATACTATTAATGCTTTATTTTATTTAAATAAATTAAAATTATGATTTAATATAGAAATATTAAAATAAATATATTGGTGCAAACAAAATGAAATGAGAGATTAAAATTAATAAATTAAATATTATAAAAGTTTATTTTGGTGTGCAAATAAATGAAAGATTAAGTAAATAAGTTAAATAACTTTTATAGTGGATTTATGGGGTGCAAGTAAATAAAGATATTTTATTAATATTTATTGAAGAGTGGTAGTTAAAGATGGAAGGGAAATTTAAATAAAATAAATAAAAGTTAAAGTAGTGGATGTTGCAACGGATTGGGAAAATTGTAAATAAATTAGTTATATTGTAAAAAGAATGGGGGCTTTTGGAGGATTCTCAGAAAACTAATTTGGTTGCTCTACCATGAATATTTTTCTTGTTCTTGAAAATTTTCTTGGGGGTTTTGGGGAAAGCTTTAGAATTGGGGGCTTTGCAGTGTTGTGGAAATTTTGAAGTGTGTTGAAGTTGGGTTGTAGTTGCAAGCTAGAAGTGTGAGATCTGCATCAAATCATTACTCTGGCAAGTGGGAGGAGCTAGGTTTCATTGTTATTGACTTTTACCTCAACGTAATCTTGAATTGAAATTATTAGTAAATGAAACTTCTGAAAAATTCTTTGGTTCTCTCTGCAAATTATTCAATTGTTTCTTGGATAGTTAATTGTTCTTGAAGTTGTTTCTATTGGTAACCCAATCTGTATTTGGAGTGCATAGTTGATTCCACTGTTGTAGCAAATTTTTATTTTGATCCATTGCATTTCTTTATCATTCTTGTTGGTTCAAATGCTTCCTCCTTTCCCAAACAGTTAATTGTCTTAGTAGCGCTTCCAATAGTTTTATTTGCTTGAACACCGAACTCTGCTTATGATTTATTTTAAAATACTTTATTCTTTTCTCTTTTAACTTCAAAGTTTTTACCATGAAGATTTAGTCTATGTTTTTGGCTGTTGGTATTCTTCAAAGTTGCCTCTTTACTGAAGATTTTAATCTTTTCCCTATCATGGTACTTTTTCTAGCCTTTAAATCTTGTGCTTTAGAGGTGTAATATTACTCTACATTGGGTTTATATGTTAAATGCTTTGGTGTGAATAAGCCTTTGGGTTGACGGCTTGATGGGGTCAGTCACTCTCTTCCCTCTCACCCATCCTCTAGGGATAGGGTGCAACTTTTCCTTCTAGAATACTTTTTGTAGGGTCCTTTAGACCGAGCTCAAGCTCGATTTTGACACCTTCCCTTGGCTGCAATCAAGCCAACCTCTACCCCTTAGAATATGTTCTCTTGATAAATTTTTGCTATCTTAAATCTTGGATCAATATCTAGCTTTCACACTTGTGTTGGTACTCATATTACAATTGGTAACCGTGATAGGAACTCCTCTTAGGCAATCATTACCTTAGAATCTTAACCTTAGCTAAAGAAAACACCAGGTGCCAACACTAAACTACATTATTGTGCCATGTTTGTGTCAATTGCAATTATCTTATATAGTTAAGTCCAAGTCGAATGGCATGCACTTTAAGTTTGCACAATGGTTATTACATGTTTGTTTATGTGGTGTTCGATTATAAGTAATCGATGAATGTTTAGCATGTCACGACATTTGATATTCATAGTTTTGGCTATGTGAATCGATATGTATATGTGATGTCTATGTGCTGTGTTAAGCATTTAAAATGCTCTTTCAATCGATATTTGATACTGTTTATGTTTATATTCATATGTGCCGATATATATATATATATATATATATAGGTACATACAAATATTTATGTGTTACAAAAAAAATTGCATTCGAATAATCCACTATATATATGTATACTTGGATTTTGTATTTATTTGTGATATTCAATTATCTTAGATGTGTATATATATATGTATGTATGTATGTATGTATGTATGTATGTGTGTGTGTGTGTTTATACATATACATACATTTATTTAGATGGCTAAAATCTGCATTCAAATGGTGGAGTTATTTATATGTTTCAATAATAGAAGATCATATTCTTGTTTTGTTTAGAAGGAAAGATCATTTTGAAAATGAATTGGGAATTGGTAAATGCTAAGATAAATCATGGGTTTCATATTTTAAATAATTCATAGTTATACAAATGAGAAAATTAGGTTTATTTCTCCTTGTTAATATGAGTGGCGATGTCTTTTTATTCACTTGATTGATGAAGGAATTTTCTATGTAAATTTTATAAATGTATTGGTAGAATTTTTTCTTGTGTGATGTATTATGGTTGCTTGTAAATTCTCTGTGTATCCCATGTTTCTTATTGGTCAAGTTGTATAATTATTGTTTTGGGGATGTTTGTGAGCTACTATTCAATGTGTAAGTCTTTGAGAGAGGTAGACATTGGGAGACTTCCAGAGGCTAGGGGGATTTTCTATCTGATGGATACTTGGTTACTCATTTTGTGATGGTTGTTTATGTATTGAATAAGTACATGAGGGTCGTTAGCCTTGCACGGTTTATTCACCACCTTGATTGGGATTTGTGTGCGGGATGGTTTATGCCTCGCCTTTTTTTGTTTGTTATAAGGTTTTGTTAGTTGTGCAAGTTGGCTTTACCATGTTGATTATGTTTCCTATCTGCTAGTAGGGGAGAGTGGCTCTGAATGGGGGCCGATGCACAAAGTGGCACCAGGTAACCCATGTGGGACTTTCTTAACTTAGTGATAACTTAAAATGAATTAGGGGGTTGGGTAGTTTAAACATTAATCAAGATAAGTGATTACCTCACTCATGCCTGTAGTGCTCGTTTAGGCTAAGGATGGGTTGAGAAGGCCTGGTTGGAAAGACCAACTTCCTTGTCCTCATGAAAGGAAGATTGGTTCTGCATGTGTCACCCTATGGGGCCGGTGGCTAGTGAGAGACTGCCAAGGTAACCATAGATGGGGGTTGGCGGCTAGTGATAGACTGCCATGGTAACCCATGTCAGGACCATGTGATGACACTCTTCCCTCTGCAGACTAGTATTCCCTTGTTTATCCTCTCCCTTGGTATGTGATGTCCTCTAGAAGCAATTTATGTTGTTTCATGATGTGTTTTGTTGTAATGTCAGTTGTTCTCTATTTTGCCTTGTTATGCCAGTTGTGGTTATTTTGTTGTTGTTGTTGTTGTGGGACCAGGTGTTATCTCCTAGCATGGGGTTTGGACCTTAGGGTTCCACATGGTTGGGTGGAATGTGCCTTGTACTCCATTGGGTTCCCTTTCTCTATTGATCATTCGTGTGGCAGCTACTCTTGATGATGTGTACTCCTGCACTTGATCCTGTTCGAGTGAAGTATCTCACATGTACTTGTATTGTATTGAAAACAAATGTATCATATATTGTAACTTTGATGTATAATCTCCCCAATTGAACACATGGAAACATTGATGTAAGGAAGTAATGTTATGATTCATTGATGTACTCTCTCTAGTAAAGAGCAATGATAATGATATGCCTTGTTATATTAGTTGATAAAATTAATTCTGAATGGTATCTATGAATGGCATGTTATGGTTAAATCATATTGGTTGTTCAATTAAATGTGATGGATTAAATGGAATTTCATATTTTTAAATGAATATGGATTATTGAGATGTTAGCGATGATTTAATGTTCATGTTAGTTGGTGAATAGAATTCTCGTAGTGTAGTCATGAAACCTTAGAGGACATAGGTTTAAAATTCAAATTATTATTTGATCTTCAATTCTTAGCATGCTACATTTCAAAAAAATTGTTCCATTTTTAGGTGTTTTAGTGTGTTGTCCTCTAGGGTTTCATGGGCAGGTGTTACAAACCTAGAAAATGAGAAATCAAAGAGAAAGGCAACAGATAACAAGAGCAATAAATTATAAAAAAGAATTAAAAATTCCACCTCTACATCTACAAGCAAAGAGGATAAACAAACAAAGGTGGAATTGAATGAACAAAAGCAAAGGTTAGATGAGAGAAAAAAGAAATATGATGAGGAAAAATCCACTTTAGAAAAATTAAAACAAAACTTGGAAAAAGAAAATAAACAATAGGAACAAAAAATGGAGGAAGAGAGAAAAAAAGTGAAATATTGGCAGCATAGCTGAGGGAAGCAAAAAATGAAGTAAAATATTGTCAAAATAAGTTAATTGTATTTTGTAGAGAAACAATGAGACATATGAAACAAAATATTTGGGAGGAAATAATCCAGAGGGATGATCATTTGTGTGAATTATTTCAATTGATTGATGCTATGATACTACATAATGGGAACCTCAAGCAATATTTAATGGACAAAAAAAAACTAATGTCAATAAAGAAAACTACAAAACAAATTTAGTAAATAGTCTATAAAGCCAGTGACAATGAATTGAAATAAAAAAAGAATTAACAATTAGATTGATACCTCAATGAACTTGTCATCTATCATTCAAAAGTGTTTGAGAATACATGAAAAAGAGGGATTTTTGGATCTAGCTGCAAAAAAGTTGAAGAAGCTGGATGAAAAGGTAAGGAACTTGACAAAGCTTGGTTTGCTAAAGGATTTTGACACAAATGAGTGATTCATTGGAAAGGATGATTTCAAAAAGAAGATGGAGGATGCAAGGAAGATTGATTTGGACTTGTTTCCTCAAAACCCAAATGAGGTGAACTATTTGGATTCTATCAAACCATTGATAATCTTGAATGCAACTTTGGATGAAACATTCAAGTCAAGTTCCAATTTCAATCATGAATTTTTAACAATTTTTTAAGTCAGACAACTTTAGTTAGAACAAATCAAAATGACACTTCCATCAACTCAAGGGCGGATCTTGCTAGAAAATCTGATAGAATGATTTGATAATATGAGTTTCCAAGTTCCAACTCAGCTTCATGTAGAGTTATATTTGAGAAATATTTTGCATTGACTCTATGTATTCCTTCATTTGAAAATCAATAAAAAAAATCAAACTCAATAATGTGTTCAATTATATGTATTATTTATTTTCTCAGTTGAAGATTTTTTTTGGTTTCAACTACTAGATACACATTAAACAATTGCTAATGTCCATTATTGTATATGCTACCATTTCTAATAAGTTATTAAGCATTGAGTTAAGTGATGATTATGAATCGTTGACTACATGTTTAATATAATTAAAATATGAAATTAAATTAATAATATGTTAATTTATTCAATCAAATGCATAATTTCATGGAATACAATATAAATTATCAACTACAGTTTGAAATATAAAATGCAATATAAAATTCAAATACCTAGAAATTGTTAAATCCCTGGATAATAGTTAAAATTCAAAATCTAGATTTTAGATTTGAAATTTGAAATAATAGAAAATAAAAGTACGTTAATTTATTCAATCAAATTCATAAATTCATGAAATACAATGTAAAATATTGTCAATGATAGTTTGGAATATGATTCATGAAACCCTTTTGTTCTTGTTATATTTTTCTGTTGACTAGTTATCCGGGTTTCCTTTTTCTTAAGTTGTATTGTTATGTCACGACCCCATGTGTTTACCATCCCTACATACCCTATTACCTGATAGGTTTGATCATTGTGGAATTTTATTTTATAGTCCTACATTGAAAAGATAATTTTTCACATGTGGTATTATGATCATCTAAGTTTCTCTTATAAAAGTGAAAAGTGGTCCCTACCTCTTTCCATGCTTTCACATTAGGATTTACGATGAAGAGAAAAAAGGCTTGTGAAATTGCAGAAGGTGTACAAGTGTCACAAGTGTGACTAATTTCGGGGCATGAGACAACTTCTAGAGAATGTTGTGTATAGGCTCCACGGAATGTTGGCACATGGCGGAAGATAAAGGATTCCACAAGTCTGTGGGCCCATAGTGGCATGTCCTTTTCTTGGTTTTAGAACCATGGAAGGACACTACGTGATGATATTCTCATGTGGGACATGGGTGAATCCTATTAGAGAGAGGGGATGGTTGCTTCCTTTTCAAGAAAACCAAGGCTTCACAGAATGTTAGCATGTGCAAAAAGATAAAGGATTTTGCAAGTCTGTGGTCCCATAGCGGTATGTCCTTTTCTTGGTTGCGAAATTGTGGAAGGACACTATGTGACAATATTCTCATGTAGGAAATGGGAGAATCTTATTGGAGAGAGGGGATGGTTGCATCCTTTTCAATAAAATCAAGGCTTTACTCATCATTGAGATTTATACGTCCCTTTCCAAATAGATGACCCACATTCAAAATTGATAAACGGGTAGATGAATGAACTACCCTCGTGTGAACAAGAAGTAATGACGGATGTGACAAATGATGGCCCATATTTGCTTTCATAAATTTTTAGTTCATTTGTTTAGTTCGGAATAGTATAAAAAATCATAGAGTTGCTCCCATTCCACATCAAATTAAGCTTTGCATAATTAAAAATAGGTACACCCTTATTGGAAAAATTCACCATTGTTAGTCTTGAAGCTCATAATCAAGTCTGCAAAATCTATTGCATAAGATTGTAAAGTGCCAATAGGATACGATAGAAATCAATTTTAAAATCATTTTGGAATTATGAGTTGGTCAAACACCCAACCCTTTGGCTCTACATCTAAAAGACTCTTTGAGGAGGATATTTTAGCCTAATTGTTGAGTTCCTAAAAAAAGCCTCAACGTAACCTCGACCCTAATGCAATAGAGGGGATGGTAGACATAGCCAAAAATTGTAGAGATACAGAGCTAAAGAACCAAGATGACATAGTCAATAGGTGGGAATTGTTCCTACACTAGTATGGAAAAATAAACCATCATTCCCCTACCTCTAATGCATAGACCTATGATTTGGGGAAGTTGGTTGTTCCTAATCTCTTTATAAATGTGGAACTCATCATATGCCTTGCTTCTCAGTATGATGAAAATATCAGAGTAATTAGGGCATTAGATAGAAGTGTCCTAATGGATATAACCAAGGAGTTTATTTATGAGGTTTTTAGACTCAATGTGGTCGTAAATAAGGTTATAGACCTTGCTTCTTTTAGAAAAAAATACAACCAAGATAGAAGTAGCTTCAAAGTGAAATGGATCCCTAGGTTCAGGGTTAGATAGAAAAGCTTTGAAAAAATTCATTGAGAATCCCTGATAATGAACTTGAGCCTTTTGATGTCAAGTCTTTTGAAGACTATTTCAGAGGAATGTATATTGGGGATTATGCCAGGTGTTGGGAGAAGATGCACACTAAAAAATGTAGATACATCTTATGTATTATGGATATCAATATACATCCTTTTATCAATAGTGACTTTGACTATACTAGCTTTTTAGCTGAGGCTATTCACAATCAACTGGTGGAAATTAAGAGAAGTGATAAGGAGGTGAAATTCACGTGGTATTCTCTCCTTTTCCATATGCTTTTTTACAAAGGGGAAGATCATTTGAGTAGATTTTTAAAACTGAACATGAAAGATAAAGAGGGCAACAATATCCTAGTGCAATGTTGGACCCATATTTGGGACAAACATTGTAGTGAGTTCAACTATGTCTTTTTTGAGAATTTCTTTGTAATACAAGTCATGGAAATGTTGGGTCTACCTAGAATTAGATTACACAAGGAAATTTTAGATTTTCTTAGGCCCAAATATACGAGGCTAGAGTTAGGAGTATGAAATAATTGGGAAAATTATTACCTAAATGAAAATGCAGTTATTGGAATTTATGGGTGCCCTCTGGTGGAACCCTCAAAAAAATTATTTTTTTCTACTTATTTTATGCCTTTGTGGTCCTATCTAGTTCATCAGTTAGGGTTTTTGGTCTAGGGTTTAAGGTTCATCTTCATTTCATTCAAAAAGACCTAACCTTTACCTCTATTCCTTATATTTTTGCATTGACTTTTATCGCCAGTTTCTGGTCGCATTAGTTCAAACTTATGTCATTGGACTCATCCAGTTCACCAACTCCTTTACCTAGTCTCATCGGTCATTCCATCGCTGGGAAATATTATACATAAAAGTTTTAAATGGTTTAATATTTTGTTGTTGGTCTAAAGCCTTGGCCTTAATTTTATGTCCCCCATCTCTCGTTGACCTAGCCGAGCCCCCCTTTTTAAGTTGCTAACATTTTGCACATGCAACTTTGAAACTTTTAATGGTGGCGGTTGGATCATTTGATTTGATCTTGACTATTCCTCGCTCTCTTGTTTTGTTTTAATATTCATTAAAATATTCCAACAGGCTGGCGGGTGGTTGATGCATGTCCCTTTCTAGGTGGGGCCCATTATTATTCGAAGGCAACAAACATTAAGTCTTGGGAAAATCAACTGTTGTGATGTGATGTCGCGGGTTAATCTTGACCGTTCCTTGCTCACCCATGGGGTACCCACCAACATATCTCACCTCTCATGGGGGGAGCGAGGAGGTACCACATGGCATAATCTAGGTCATCAAGAAACTACTTTTGGAAATATTTTGACATAATGTTGAGAAACATTAACGCCCAAGTTACTAAAGGGTTATTTTGAGCACATGGTAAATTGTAAGACAAGATGTTATAATCCTAGCCATTCCTCAAGTCCGGAGGATATGCACTAAGGAAGATGTTTTGAAAGGTAAAATGCATATAGGTTGGAGACACCAAATTCAATTTGGGTTCGTTCCTTGCCACCCCACTACCACAAGATGTGCATAGGTTAAACCCAACAAGAAAGTGGGGAGTGAAACATAGCCATTTTCAAAGCTCGTAAAGATGGTGGAGCCTATGGGATGATATGGAAACAAATCCACATGGCATAATTTGACTGGTCAGCAAAAATGGTCATCTACAGTCATATTTTTAAACTTGATTGATTCAATCTAGACCGTTCATTGAGCCATCTCATTGTGAAATAAATGGCTATAATTTGAAGTTCGAAGTTAAGGCTAAGTGAGCTATTCTAGTTTGCATGAGTGAACAGTAATGGTAGATATGACACCGAACTGCCAAATTGGTCTTCTTTAATGCCACAAAATCCTATTTTAAAGCATAATTGCAATCCGTTAAAACATTCTATGTGACTAAAGATTTCTTGGTACTCATTCACGCTTGTTTGATGTCAAAAAATTAGGGTTTTCAAAGCATATACAAATAGTAAGTAAAATTGATACCTTGTATTTCAATTTCTTGTAAATTTGTTGAGAGTGCTCATTCTCTTATTCTATCAATAGAAGTACTAATTTTCTTGAATTTCTTTTAAGCTTTGACATTCATTTTGAACAATATGTTTGTTAAGTTGTATTGTTTCTATGCGTCAAACCTATTCCCTAGTTGTAAGCTTTTAGTTTCCTCTTCTAAGCAAAACCCTAGTTGGTAAGGAACCCTATTTCCAAGGAACCTCCATGATCCCAAACTTCAAAATCAAAGGAGAAGAAAAGACCCCTTTCCCAGGACCTTGCTGACCAATTAAAACCCTCAACCATTAATAAACCCAAGGGTTGATTATTGTTCCAAGGAACTCAAATTGTAGATAGTATCATTGACAAACAATGTAATATCATCAAAGAAACCACATTACCATTTACTGGATGGCCACTATTCAACTATTGGTTTGGCAACAAAAATTCTGGTATACCCATTGGTAACCCTTGGAGATTAGACATGGGTAAATTGGTTGTGCTGAATGTATACATGGATGTTCAAGTTTTGTGATTAGTGGTAGCTAATTACGACCCAATCTCTAGGGTTGTAAGGACCTATGATTGTATTGAAATGGTAAAAGTCACCAAGGAAGAAATTGTTGAAGTCTTCAAGTTAATTGAATGGAGTGAAGACATGGTCAAGATTGATGAGAAGGAATTGAGAGTTGAATATGAGAAAGTAGGGCATACTTTCAAGGTCTTAGTAATACAACACTTTTTGGCATTTGTGAAGAGAAAAGGGAAAATCATCTTAGGCTCATCTGATAAGGATCCTTTCCCTATAAATTACTTTGTGACATATTTCTATAGGACATTTTATTCCTTATTCCAAATCATAGGGTTTGATCCAACTACAGGCATGCCTATGGCTAAGATGTATGGCTACCCATATTTAGCACCCTACATGTAATATGATTTATTACTTTGCTTCATATTTGGTTGACAAGATACATGAGGGCTTGATTGCATTGAAGAATGGCAAGGATGGGGTAAGATTCTGGTGGTATTCTTTATTCATGCATATGTTCCTCTACAAGGGAGCTAGATTCTTCGGCAAGGATATTCCATTGGTTAGGATAGAGGGTGATATGGATTTACATGTCCAATGTTGGAATAGAATCCTTGATAGAAATGATCACAAGTCCAGTTTTGTGGTGTTTGAAAATATTTTTGCTTCCAAATTGAGTAGGACCCTAATTATGAATATGCCAAGAGTACCTGCAACATTACATGATTTCTTGAGGCCTAAAGACAAGAGGCCTAATTTGAAAATTGAGCATAATTGGGGAGATGTGATTCCATACCCCAACTACACAATTCTTAGAATATATGGCACAAGTGTGGCACCACATATATTGTTGAGGGATGTTCCATTAAGAGTTGGTTTCCTTGAAGTGTTGTGGCAGCTAGGTGATGTAAGGAAAAACACCTATAGAATTAGATGAAGGGAACCATTTTCCTTGCTTACACCATATTTTATGACTTTGTTATGAAGGAGGGAGGTTGGATAAAAAATGTTGATGTGCTTAAACCATTTGGGATGAAAAGGTTCAAAGCAAGGAATCATGATTTGGAAGGTTTCATGTTGGATTGAAAGCCAAGATCCGAAGTTCCAAATTCATCCACAACTTCTACTTTCCTGACGATGTAATCAGGAATATTTTTGATTTCCAAAAACAAGATGATAGAAAGATGAAGTGGATTTTTGTTAATAAGTTGGAGAAGGAAATGCAGGAAAATAATCCACAATTTTTAGATCTCAGGGATATTAATGATGAAATTAAGAGGAATGAATATGTGTTTCAAAATTTTGAGCAGGTAGTTGGGAGTTTGAATGAGGAAAGGTTGGTCCAAGATAAGGGGAAATCTATGGTAGGGGAGGAACAAGAAAAGGGAAAGGCACCTGGGATGGAATAAAGGCCTACCTACCAACCCCTAAAAGATTACTAGTATTTAAAAGGAGGAAGGATAAGGTAAAGGAAAAGAAAATAGTAACCACCTCTTCTCAACAAGAGGGGTCAAGAATGTCTTTTCCTGCACATGAAATTCCATGTTTGTCTCCCCCAAGGTCTACTTCTCCTAAAATCATTGAATTAGATTCACCACCAAGGTAGCCACCTCTAAAGAAACAAAAGGTAGAATCAAGTAGTTTGGTAGATCTCCCTAAAGATTCTTGTTAATGAGGAAGAAATGTAGCAAGGTATTCCTTCTCCCCCTAGGGAGATGGTGCCACAAGAAATGGGCCTTAGACTAAGCAAAGTTGACCTCACTAGTATGAATAATACTAATGATGTGAGGGAGGAGGCATGTAACAAATTTATGGATGACGATTCATTTGTCAAGACATATGCTTTTAAGGAGCATGCATGGAGAGAAAAAATAGATGAATATGTTAATAATGTTGCTAAGAAGAGAAGCCTAAACCCTCAATTTCATGATAATGTTATTGAAGCACAGGTTAGGCAAGAGATGTAGGAAAATTTTCAAAACATCATAGCAAAGGAAGGTAGAGAATTGGTAAGAAATAATGGTCTCCTCTTGCTACCATAGTGGGATCTCGCCTCTACCATTGCTTTTGACACAGTGAGGAGATGTGATAGGCCACTGTACTCCACAGAAGAGGAAGCAACAATTGATTTGTAGGGGTCTTCTTTTAGTGAGAAGTGGGATACACTCACAATTTGGGAATTAGCCCCAAGTACCAAGAAGCCTGCAGTTGCAAAGCCATTTGTAGATCGCAGGGGAGGGATAATCATTAAGAGAGTATTAGATACCTCTATAGTTGAAGAAGCAACTATGTCTATAAAATTTTCCCAAACTAAAAAGGAAACAGTAGAGTCTATAACTGCAAAAAAATAGAAATTTAGAAAAATGTATAATGACTTGCTTGTTGGGTATAGAAAAGGTCAACAAAAGATTTTGGAATTGCAAACAAAAATGGCACTGCTAAAAGAAAAAGTGCAAAATATGCAGGCCAATGAACCACCATAAATAGATTTTTGCTTCTTCTTCACCTCAAGATCAAATACCATCTTCCCCTATTCCTCCCATCAATTTTTCATTGGCAATTGTGTCATACAATTTGGGAAATGTTCCCATATTAGTGGAAGGACCTAGTACTTCAGGTGCACCTCAAACAAGATCAGTATGGAGGACCTAATGGAAAATCTAAATGACAAGATGAATTAATCCATCTAAGTAACCTCAAGATTGTAATAGCAGTACTTGAGCATTTGAACAAAGGAATTGATAAAAGATTGATTAGTATCCATGCTAATTACTCCTCCATGTTCAATGTAGTGAATTTTTTTGATAGGGACAAGGAAGTGGCTATCCCACTTATGGATAAATGGATTCCTAGACTCCAATATTTAAGGTTTATGACCGTGAGATCTAAGCATGATGTAAATAAGCCATTCAATATTCAACCTACTCTTAAACTTGTGAATGGAATCCAAGAGTTGTAAGGGAAAATTGAACCATTGGAGGCAAAGGTTAGAGAGATGGTGAGGAAGTTCAATGAATTGAATTTCAATTTTATCCTAAACATTCTAAATGAAAATGGTGAATTCAAAACCTTGCGGGATTGGAAAGACCAAGTAAAGTGATTGCTACTCAGTCAGCCTTGATTTGTGAGCAAGTTGATATTGAGATATTGAAGAGAAGTATGGATATGCTCACTCACAAATGGATATTTCAAGAGGAATTTGGTAAGGAGGCTAACCAATTGTAAATCAATAATGCTCCTTATAGACTAAAGGTTGAAAAAGTTGTTGAGTTTGATTGTCCTTCTGAGGAGGATTTTCAACTTTGGAAAGAAAAATATCTTGATGTCCTAGATGATTAGGCTGTTGTGGTGAGATGATAATTACAATTTTGGTAATCAAGTCTACAACAATTGGAATTACAACAAGGAGAATACAATACATGGCCTAGAACTAATGCAGATTAGGCCTTAGACACAACAATGTAAAAATATTGTATTCTCTCCAATTTGAAATTGATGACAAGGATTGTAGACGTGGAGGTACTTTGTCTTCTTCCTCTTTCTTCATTTTATGCTTTTCTTCTTTGAGGCTTGGTGTACATGGAAGGAATTTCAGAAGCACATGAATAAAGTGTTGCAATAACTAAATGGTGTGTTTTTGAAGGTAGGACAAATCTTCATCGACAAATGCAAATAGTTTTTGTCCCATGTGATATTTTCCCTCCTTTGAATTGTGAATGTAACTACATTGGGAAATATATTTTTGTATTGGTCAAATGAGATGATGACATGTGTGCATTCTGACTCGAAGCTTGTTTTCTCCTTCATTTCTATAAGAAGGAATTCATGGCCAAATGTACAGGTTGTTGATTGATCATAAAGAAATTTTGTAATAGAAAATACAAAGAATAGTCTTCACCCTTTTCTTAGTTTTTTTAGTCTAGTTGATACACAAATGTACTTTTTGATATAGTACTAGCATTTTGAAAATAGAAGATGGTGCAAATTCGAAGCCATTTCTCTCTTGGTATATTCATTATATGAACTATTAATAAAATGATCAAGGGTTATTTCATTAATCTTCATTGCGTTCCAATGAATGTGTGGTTCTATCCTTGTTTTAATCCAAAGTATTAATTAAAGTGCTTGGATGAAGCTATAGGTTCATGTAATTCAAGTATGAGGATTTGTATAAGAATTTTTGGTTTAGGATACAATGGTATGATGCTGCAATGTAGTGTTGTAGAATCTTTATAATGCTAAGTATTAATTTGTTATCCAATTATGCTTCTGTTGAGATTGACTATGTTTCCTGGGTTAAGGCACTAGTTTGGGTTTTGTATTTGTGATGTGATTCTTGATCATTCATTAGAAAATATAAATTCATAATCAAAATTTCTATTGAGTTGTAATTGTTATTATTTCATGTCAAGTTTATCATTCTCTACTCTAAATGTTAAATGTGTAAAGGATTTTCCAAATTCTTGAAATTTTTCATTTATTGAGATTTGTTTGTGAGAATGCATTTGTTATTTGCAATGTTGGTCATTGAATGCATAAGTCTTTAGGTACATTATGGGATCACCCTCCCACATTTCACAGAGCCCAAAGTGCAAGAGGAAAGCATTAATGCTTTCACTTGTTTGTTGTCCAATCCCTTTAGGGTTGCCAATAATTGGATATGGAAAATCCATACGCTTCTTTGAAGATCAACTTGGTTCTTAAAAAACAACCAACACCCTCAAGCCCACCATGTGCCACCTAGATATGTGTCACCTAGGTTGATATTAATGGAAACTATATGGAAATTGAATGAGACTGAATAGTTTCATTTAAGGAAATGAAAGAAAGGGTCTCTTTTCCCTTATGTTACTATCTTTTAATATTTCACTTCAACCAAAGACAACTTAAATTGGATGAAATATATGCTTGGGAATACATGTTATTTTAGTTAAAATTTAGGGATTTTAACCCTAAAGGTTTCAAAAATGAGTTCAGGAAAAGTATCAGAAGATCTGATTTTTTCCATTAGGTTGATGAAAACAAAGATGTCATAAGAAATTGGAAGGATGAATCTAAGGTAAAAAATAGAAAGGAAAAATGGATTGCATTCATCAAGGTAGAGAGTGCTACGAGAATGATAAGGATTATCATGGAGCATTTTTTGATATTGTTCACCCAATTGCCAAGATTCAAGTAGTGTTGAACAATTTTGATAGAGTTGTAGGTAAGGCCCCTACCCTAGAAGAGAAACCAGCAAAGTGGCCTAGACCCAACCTTTATATTAGAAGGCCCTAAGGGCCTATTATTATAGAAAATGTGCAATCAGACCTGCCACAAGTCACTCCCTCTCCTTCCCCTCAAATAATCAGTGTGGATTATGATTCTCCCCCAAAAGATCAACCACAAAAGAGGATTAAAGTTTAGAAACTGCCAATGTTGGTTGTCAATCCCATCAATCCAGATGAAAGTGAAGATGTTCATATCACCATGGATGAAATTCAACAATATATGCCATCCCCCTCAAGACCAAATATCATTGGTTGGCTCAATGATGTGAGGGAATTGTCATGCTCACAATTCATTTGTAATGAAGAGTTTGTAAAATCCTAAGAGTTTAAAGAGTTTGAGCTTTGAGATCAAATAGTAAGGAGTACCATAAAATACTTTTATTGGCACAAGAAAATGTGCCTAGAGAAAATATGATGAATAAGTTGCAAAGGAAAGGGCAGAAATGAATTTTGAGTCCAAAAACATTACGCCTGAAAAGGGGAGAAGAATGGTGCAAGATAGTGGATTTCTACTGCTCCTTGAATGGGATATTGCTTCTAAAATTGTCTTTGATACTATTACGAAACAAGAAGGATAAGTTTTCTCCATTAAAGAGGAAGCAAAGATGGAATTATTAGGATTAGGATTCAACCCACATTGGGAAGCCCTTGCAAATTGGGCCCTTGCACCAACTACAAAAAAGCCTATGATTATTGAAGCATCAAAGGATATGAAAGGGATCTTGATTGTAAAGAGGGTGTCTAACACCCCTGCCCCTGAAGTTGTTGCATTATTGGTAGGTGTTGCCAAGTTTAATGAAGCTATTGTTCAAAGGTTGCAAGAAACAAATAATACATTGTTGAAGGACCATAATGATCTCATGGAAGCTTAGAACCAACAATAGGTATTATTGGCTCAAAAACCATCCCTTCTTGAAAGTATGTAGAAAGTAGGCTCCTCTTCTACAGATCCCCCTACTCATGTGATGATTGAAAATGTAGAGCTTAAAGAAAATATTCAAATGCTGGAAGAGCACTTGAAGAATGTTCAACAAAATCAACAAAAGGAGAATGTGTGCATTGCAACACACACCCTAAAGTATAGCCTATCTAAAATATTAACAAGGCTGGAAGATACCTTTGTTTCATATCTAAAATTGATAGATGTCATTACCAAAATAAGTGGGGACCAAGAGCAACCAAAATGCATATTTGAATAATGGAATCTTAGATTTACATATTTGGAAGGTATGTATAAGGGATATGCAAACACATTTGATGCTCCACTTGGTATCCATCTTACTTTTGAGATTTTCAAGATGGAAAAAAATCATAAAGGGTATTTGGAAAGTATATTGAAGTTTCATGAGAAAAAATGAACTCTTTCATAAATGTTGAAAAAGGGCTGTAACCCACCTGTTAGAAGATAATGGGGAGTTGAAGACACTAGATAAATGGAAGGATAGTTTCAATATTGTAATCTCTAACTCCTCCCTCTGATTTGAAAATATGAAAAAGTTTATTTAAATAAGCTTAATTCCTATTTAGACAGGATGGTCAATGTAGAACAATTGATGGGAACTTTTTATAGAGAGGCTAGTGCTTTACTTGATGCCAAGTATCATCAAAATTTGAAGAATGGGGAAAAGCTCTTAGCTCATGACTAGCCTTTAGAGGATATGTTTAAGGCATGGAATGAAAATTATAATTGTTTACTCAGCATGTGAGTGGATCCATGCTTTTATTCATATGCCTCATGTCTAAGATTTTGGTTGTAAAAAATGTATAGGATGATGTTCTTTGGTTGTTGCTTCCCTTATGTTATAAAAGGGAATCTCAAGCCTCATTCAAAGGGTTTTTATTTTTTGATCTTGTATCTTTGTCAACTCTTTTTGCATAGCTTAAGCTATTTGATAGCATAGAACAAAAGATGACTCAAATACTTAGTGTGTTTCTTTAATTTTGAATATCAACCTATCTTGCTCTCCAGTATTGTATTCACTATCTTTTGACTCAAAATAATAAAGGTCTATTTATATGTTGTCATATCACATCATGTGTTATGGATGTTGAAATATTAGCTTCTATTCAAGGAATGGATTAATATTCCTTTCAATTATTTATCAAATATTGTGTGAATGCAATAGGAATTTATAAGTAGTGTGATAAGTGTTGTTCATTGCTTGGTTTCTCATAGTACTTTGTTTTGGATAAGGCATTGATCAAAATAATTCATAAAGTTTGAAGATTGATGTAGAATCACATATCAAATCAAAAATCAAAATTTTATGTTTTATGCACAAATCCATGCTAGTAAGGAAACATTAAGCATTGAGTTGAATGATGAATCACTGAGTACATGTAAAAATTATCAGTATGACACAGTTAAAATATGAAATTATTAATAATATATTAATGTATTCAATCTAATTCACAATTTCATGGAATACAATATAAAATGTCATCAACTACAATTTCGAATATGATTCATGAAGTGCAATATAAATACCTAAAAACTACTAATTCACTTACATTTTCCAAATCAAGTCCTGGTCCTCACTATGATGATGAGATTCAGATCCATATTAACTCTAAGTTTGTTCTTCATTTTCTTTACCCTGCGTACATCTGATTAACTGCATCTCAAATTCAACATTCATTTTGTCACTGTCATTTATGTCATTGCCACCACTACCAATGTTTGAAGTGTTGCATAACACTCTTCTTTCACATATGGACTTCCAAATTGTGAGTGACCTTTCAAAAGGAAAAATTCAAACATTGTAGCTAGTTGCAAACACCCTCAAGCAATTTTCCAAATTCTTGTCTAGTTTGTTTCTTATCTTTGATTTCAAAAACCCCAATGCACTAAAAAATCTCTCATCCTCCATCAACCCCAATATCATTTTTGACATAAATTAGCAAGTTTGAAATATTTTGATAATGAATCACGTAATATTTCACTCTAACCTAAGGTTGTCCAAGCCCTTGTTATTAATCCCACTTCCATGGGATTCTCCATGGACTCAAACTAGTCAATCATACTTAATACAATATGCCTAGCTTGTTCTCTAAGCTTAATTTCATTTATAATTCCTCCTATTTTATGTCTATTGTATTTTGAACTTTTCAAAAAGTGTTCAGCCAAGGTAATTACTTTTTGATGAAAAATCTTGAGTTATCTCAGTTGCCTCAAGTCCAAAATTGAAGATACACAATAGACAGGGCTTCAAGTATTTCATATCAAGGGAATCGTTGATAAAACTTTGAGGAAAGAGATTTTGAAATTTCCTTTAAATTAACACTAACAGATTTAACAATGTCATTAAAAGCTTCCTTTGTAATAGGTACTCTGGTGGAGTGTTTGAACATCGTACAATGGTGTATTGGTATCTCAAATCCACGTACAAAGACATATAAATTATCACTTGCATTAAATTGTAAATAATTGTCAAGATGATTTAAATCTATAATTAACTGCCAACTTACAAAATTTGTACTTTGAGATGTATAATCTGTTATATCTAGATATAGATTATCAAGGGTCATGCATGTCAATCTATGTAGTTTGGTACATTCATAGATAGGAATAGTTCTATATTTGGCTTTCTTCACAAGATTTTTCATTTCATCCAGCATGGGGAGAAGACCAACTAAAGTTAAGAGTGTTTCTAGATCGTTTAACCTATGTAAGAGGTCCTAGGAGCTATATCTACTGTGTTGCGATGTTTGTACATTATTCCAATCAAGGATCAATATTTTGAAAGAACTTGTTGCATTGGTCCATGCAAGGAGATCCATCTGGTACCAACATCCTTAAGAAACATCCTTAAGAAGCTTGTTTCCTCCTATTATTCCCTCAACAAAATTTGGAAATTCTGTAAAATGTTTGAGACTTCGATATAAGTATGTGTAGTGCTTGCAGACTAGATTTTTAACTTTTGATACTATAGGATACTCGATTACAATTCTAAATTTTAAATTCATTTTATGGTCCATGCAGTGAATTCCAAGAATGTATGGTGCACAAGTAGTTTGTAACTTTACACAAAGACTGCTCTTGTGACCTTGCATTACCACAACTCCATCAGCTCTTACACACACCAACTTTTTGGCAATTGTTAAGTCATCCATAGCTCCAATTTCATTCAAATATTTTTTAACTAGTTCAAATAGATTTTGTGATGTTGAACTATCCTTCATTTTATGAACACAAATAAGATGAGCTTGGTGGATATGTTGTTGTACAATATACACGTGCATACAAACCCAACAAGTACTATCTACTGCAGTAACTTCATCTAAAGATAATGCAATGAAGTTTTGACCCTTTTATTTTCTCTTGTAAATATTGTTTTTCCACCTCAAAAAGACAACTTTCCCATTCACATCCAATGTTAATTGACCAATGTGTGCTAGGAAAGTGAGGAACACCCAAAAAAGATAATAAATTACTATATTATGGGTATTTTGTCATAGGACACCCTCTGGACAAAATATGAAAAACAACACCGATTTGAATAGTTTTTCCTAGATGTGATGCTTCCATTACCTTTCCAAATTGAGCTTCAATTGAACCTCCACATGTAGCAAGCTTCACCATTCTTTGCATATGCTCATCATATTCCAGGGCATACTTAACATGAAGACATTCTTCTTTTGATTTCCATCTTGCTATTGATTTTTCCTTTTTGTCTATGATTTATTTTTCATAAAATTTACCAATATGATTTTCTATAGTGTCAAGCTTTACTTGAAAATTCTTGTCTCTTTTACATTTCAAACTACAAATATTACACTTGCATTTTGTTGGAGGTTCATCTTTCTTTACATTCTCCACTGGTTCAATGAATGGGTACTTTGACACCCAATCAATCTAAATTCCTTGTCATTTCCCACTTGTGCCTTGTTTTTTATTTAGATTTTATTTTTTTACTACCAACATCATCTACGGTGCCAACATTTTCATGTGCAATTCAATTATCTCATTTTGGCTTGGAACATCTTCTGCGGCATTGCCATCCTCTTTTGAGGTACTGCCAATGCCTTCATTAATATTTGGTATAAGATTTGATGATGTAGCTCCATCTTGATCTAATGGATTAGAAACATTGCTAATTCCAAAGTAGGACTTTATGGTAACTCTATTTTTTGGGTGTTTTGATGGCCTCCCAATCCCTTCATCACCCTGAGGAGTCTTACCCTTGTTGCACTTGTCGCTCAACATCTTGATCTCTCAGATCGAATAAAATATGGAAAAAATATCTTCTTGTTTAAGGACATCAAATATAGATCCCATTCCCTACTCAATATCATCTTTAAGATTGAAGCATGAATGAAAAAGAAAAAAAATCTTATAACACTATGAAGAAATGATCACTTTCCTTTAGGTTTTCACTTACTTGCTATTTGTTAATGCATGAATGTTTGTGTTGTAAGTTTGTAACTTGCGTATGATCAAGGTTCCAAGTCCAAATTCTAAATTGAGAGCTCACAAGTTCAGAACTAAACATAGTGTGTAATAATAAATCAAATTTTTGATTGTATTTATATCAATCCATATTTGGTGAATTTTGCTTGAGATTTTTAAATGGTATAGTAAAAATTTGGAAAATCCCATGTGATTATACAATGATACATTTAAGTGTTGGGTGAATCAAACCTTGATAAAATACATGCATTGTAATTTTCAAGGTGATTATGGCCGTATGATTAGCATGGAGGTGTCATGGTAATTGGTGAAATGTGTCAAATTTAATTATTTTTTAATGTTATTGGAGAAATGGGTCCTCATAAGCAACTATTTGTATATTTTAATTAGCGAAATGGGTCCTCAAATGCAGTGAACATCTAATGATGTTGGAAAAATGTGTCTTGATACACAATGTTGTTTTAATAGTATTGGATAATATTTAGGTGATTTAATACATGATTTTGAGATTCTAGGTGAAAATATTAATCGGTCCATTTGAAATGCATAGTTTGTTATGGTGAAAATATTACTAAAATATGAATCATAAAATAACTCAATGACAAATGGAAATGCATTGGACCAATAATTTGTAAATTCGAGAGATTTGACAACCGTATTTGTTGCAATTTTTTTGCTAATTTTGACTTGATTGATATTTACTATTCACTAATTGGAGAATATTTACCACTAAAAAATCCTTGCTCTCAATCTCCCCTTCCCCCTCTCTCTCTCCCTTCCTCCCACACACCTTCCCCCCTCCCTCTCTAATCATTTCACCCACCTTCCCTCTCTACTTCTCTCTATCTAACATGTCCCTCTCTCCCCCTCCCTCTCTCTCAATATCTCCACCTTCCACCTTCCTCCTCCTCCTCTCCCTCTCTGATTCTCTCTATCTCACTTCCTTCCCTCCTCTCTCTCCCTCCCTAATTTTCCCTCTCTCTATATCTCTCTACTTCTCTATCCCTCCTCCCCCCTCTCTATTTCTCCTTCCCTATATACTTTTATCTATATCCTTCTTTCCCTCTCTACATCTCCCTCCTCTCTCTCTCTCTCTCTCGTTCAATATCCCAACCTTCCTCCTCTCTCTCTCCATTTCTCTCCCTCTCTCTCAATCTCCTAACCTTCCTCCTTCCCTCTCTCTATTTCTCTCTCTCTCTCCATCCCTACCTCTCCCTCCCTCCTCTCTCTCCCCTTCCCTCTCTTCCCTCTACCTAACCATTATCCATCTCTATCTATCATTCTGTATATGTTTATCTTTCTCCATCTCTAAATCTCCCTTCCTCTTTCCCTCTCTCTCAATATCCCCATCTCTCTCTCTCTCTAATTTTCTCTATCTCCCCATCTCTCTCTTCCTTCCTCCCACCTACCTTCCCTCTCTACTTATCTCTATCTAACCTATCCCTCTCTCTCTCTCTCAATCTCTCCACCTTCCTCCTTACCTCTCTACTTCTCTCTATCACCTCTCTCTCCTTCCCTCTCTACTTCTCCCTCCCTCTCTCTCTCTCTTCTTATCTCTCCCTCTCTCAATATCCCAAACCACATATGAATATCCTAAATCCTAATCCATATGTACGCTATACAATTAACCCTATACCCTAAACCCTACACCCTCAACCCTCATCCCTATACCCTATACCCTCAACCTTATAACCTAAAACTTGAAGATTACCCCTCAACCCTATACCCAATATTTTAAACCCTAATCCCTATACCCTATACACTTAACCTTATACACTCAACCTTGAACACTATCCATCAACCCTCAACCTTATACCTTAAACCCTAAACCCTCATCCCTATGCCCTATACCCTAAACATTATCCCTCAACTTTATACCATCACCCCTATACTTAAACTATAAACCCTACACTCTCAACCATTAACACTATACCTTATACCCTCAACCCTATACCCTAAACCCTATAACCAATATCCTAAACTCTAATCCCTATACACTATAAATTTAGCCTTATACCCTCAACCTTGAACATTATCCCCCAACCATAATCCTGCAACCCTCAACCCTCAACCCTAAAACCAATACCGTCAACCCTATACCCAATATCCTAAACCCTAATCCCTATACCTTATACATGTAACCCTATAACCTCAACCATGAACACTATCCCTCAACCCTCAACCCTATACCTTAAACCCTAAACCCTACACCCTAAATCCCCATCCCTATACCCTATACCCTCAACCTTATACCCTAAACTTTAAACATTATCCCTCAACCCTCAACCTTATACTTAAACCCTAAACCCTACATTCAACTTTGTACCCTAAACCCAATACCCTCAAACCTATATTGAATATCCTAAACCCTAATCCCTATACCCTATACACTTAACCCTATACCCTCAACCCTATACCTTAAACCCTAAGCCCTACCCCCTCAAACCTCATCCATATACCCTATAGCCTCAACCTTATACCCCAAACCTTGAACATTATCCCTCAACCCTAAACTAAAACCCTAAACTTAAACCCTAAACCATACACTCTCAACCCTTAACCCTATACATTATACCCTAAACCCTACACCCTAAATCATATACCCAATATCTTAAACCCTAAACCCTATACCCTATACACTTAACCTTACACCCTCAACCCTCAACCTTATACTTAAATCTTAAACCCTACATTCAACCTTGTACCCTAAATCCTAAACCTAATACCCTCAACCCTGTACCTAATATCCTAAACCCTAATCCCTATACCCTATACACTTAAAACTATACCCTTAACCCTGAACACTATCCCTCAACCCTCAATCCTATACCTTAAACCATAAACCCTACACCCTCAACCATCATCCCTATACTCTATACCCTCAACCTTATACCCTAAACCCTGAACATTATCTCTCAACCCTCAACCCTATACTTAAACCCTAAACCCTCAACCTTATACCTTAAACCCTAAACACTACACCCTGGACCCTCATACCAATACCCTATGCCTCAACCTTATACCTAGTATCCCAAACCCTAATCCTTATACCCTATACACTTAACCCTATACCCTCAACCCTATAACTTAAACCCTAAACCTTACACCCTAAACCCTCATAGGGGTAGAGAGAAAGAGGGGTGGAGGGACAGAGAGAGAGAGAGATGAAGAGTTATGTAGAGAGAGGGAAAGGGGAGATAAAGAAAAGTAGAGAGGGAAGGAGAGGTAGAGAGAGGAGAGATAAAGAGTAGATAAGAAAGGAAAGAGGAATGGAGAGGTATGGAGGGAGAGAGGGGGAGGTGAGATAGAGAGAAATAGAGAGATTCAAGTAGGGAGTGATGGAGGGAGAGGAAAGTATAAAGGGATAGGTGACATAAAGAGAACCATAGAGAGAGAGGGAAGGAGGGGGTGATAGAGATGGAAGGGAGAGGTAAAGAGGGATAGGTGAGCTAAAGCGAAGTAGAGAGAGAATGGTGATATAGAGAGGAAAGAGTGAGAGGGAGAGATAGGAAGAGAGAGAATATTGAGATAGAGAGGAGAGAGTAAGAGATAAAGAGGGGGGGAGAGAGAGAGAGAGAGAGAGAGAGAGGTAGAGGGAGAGAGAGGAGAGATAAAGAGTAAATAGGGGTGTAGAGTAGGGGGATTCATCACCCCCAAAGTTCCAGGTCATAGGAGAGCCTCAGGAACAAACTACCCTAAACTACCTTAGATTGTTTGATAGGTTGAGAAAGAGGGTGAAAAGGAAGGAAAAACAAAGCATTGTCTCCCTTCTACTAAAAAATAGGTGTGTTTAGAATTGGGTGAGCCAAAAAAGAGGTTTCAGACTATAGAAAAAATAGCTCACTATCTAAGGATGACAACATAAGAACCAAACTCCAGCATTCCATGCTAGCGTCTCAAGGATGTACTGATGTCCTATATGGATAGAGGTCTAACAAATAGCCAAAAACACATAGGGCCTACTTTCAACCAAAATACTAGATTTTATAGTTTTAATAGAGAATATAGAAACAAAACAATACAACAAGAAGAATACTAGAAATAACTATTCTTGTAGAAAAAATGACAAGGAAAGAGTAGGAAAGATACCATTCCCAACGAAACCCAATCCTCTAGTTGGCTTTGAATAGACGAACCTATACCTACACACAAAAAAATAAGAAAAATGTTGGGTTGTGTTTTGAGGTCTACCTTAATTAGAACCTCCTTTTGGTGTTCCCACCTCCATAGACAACTAGGATGCAATGATATAGACAAATTGATAAAGGAAAGAATGGAAAAGATACTATCAAATAGAGAGCAAAGACAACCTAAATGCTAATCTATAAAATCAATGATGCAAGTAAATAAAAAGGAGCAATATCACCTTCCCTTCTGTAAGGAAAGCTTAGGTGTGGAACAAACTCTCCTGATGCCAAAACCTCAGGGAAGAATGCAGATATGAATTTTAAATTTTGCAATTACAGTTCAATAAGATACACATGAAAAGAATTAACAGCAAAGAGAAATGAACACATACAAAATTGGACACCAGATTTACGTGGGAAAACCCTTACGGGAGAAAAACCCACCACACCAAGAAAAACCTCTTTGTATTACAATAAACAAAATTACATACAGAGTACAAACTTCACTTTCTGATGTCAATTTTTTATAGCAACAAACATTCACTGATCAATCTTGTATAGAACAGTAATCTCATAATGCTCTCAGATGTATACAATGAATCCACCCAGATCAAATCTGTGTTTAGTATCAAACAAAAATCTCCAATACCCAAACTGATCATTATCATCAATTACATAATATATCTCATTATGTTCATGGTCTATTGATCTTCCACACAAGAATGGTCGCAACTGTACAACTACCAACGGTTCACATTCTGCTTCTCTCATTGGCTTAGAACGCGCCACATAGGACAAACATTCGGTCAAAGAAGTTCAAAAATAATCGCATGTCGGTGAGACACTAAACTGTCTCCCCAATTCCAAAATGCTCGATCATAGAACCATTGGCATGACTATTGCTATAGGCAACACCTTGAGAAAACATATCAAATTCACTAGCCTATCGGCGAGACCACATCCATCGGCAAGAGTTCATACCGAATGCAAAACCATCGGCAATATCCCACATTGACGCGAAATATTAATAGTCATTCATTATAAACAAAAGCCCGAATACTTTAGGTATCCACGAGTTAGTCCTTTTATTTCCAACTTACTCATACACCACATTTGACCATCGCACCAAACTCTTAGTCATTCCCTGTGGTCTCCACCATGACACGCGTTCACAACTCGTGCATTTCTAGAGAATCAAGCTGGGAATCTACAATATTCTCAACAAGTCTCCCAGAATTCTAAGTGGTCCCCACATCCGTTGGCTTTAGTTAGGAAAATCCCAAACACCGCGACATTGAAGGAGATCGCCTAGTCAGAGAAATCAAAAACTTAGTAACTCCATGACAAGGTTCCAAAGTTACAAAAAACACCGAAGCCACAACAACAAAGGAAGTCGATCAGTCAGAAAATTTTGTAACTTCCAAACTCCGTGAAAAGGTTCCAAAGTTAGCAACTCCGACAATTGGCCGACAATGAGGACTTAAACAAAGATACAAGCCAGCAAGTTGAGGCACTATTTCCAACAATATCCCACTTGACGAAGACTTACTAGCTTCCTTCAAACTCAAAGTTAGTGAAGGTCATGGGCTCCAAGGCCCATCGAACTGGCACACCCCCTGTGCTTGTCTGTGCTCACTGGTTTTGTCAATGCATTTGTAACATTTTCCAAAGAATCCACTTTTTCTAAAGAGACCTTTCCATCCTCCACCATATCTCGAACAAAATGATACTACACATTAATATTTTTCATCCTGGCATGGAAATTAGGATTTTTTGCCAAACAAATAACACTCTCACTATCACATTAAATTGTTATTTGCCCCGCATCAAACCCAATGTTAGAACACAAATTTTTTAACCAGATTGCTTCTATACAGGAATGTATTGCTACCATGTATTCTGCCTCTATAGTGGACAAAGTGACTACAAACTGCCGCTTACTCATCCAACCGACTGCACCACCATTCATTATGAAAATATATCCATTGGTGGATCTTTTGCTGCCAATGTCCCCTGCCCAATTAGAATCCACATAGCCTCGAATGCTAAGAGTCCTCTATGATTCAACCAAATTGCCATGGTAACACAAAGCATATTCTGAAGTGCCCTTCAAATATCTAAACACTCTTTTCATAGCATCCCAATGTGTCCTTCCAGGATTTTCCATAAAATGACTAAGTACTCCCACTGCTTGGGCAATGTCTAGTCTTGTACAGACCATTGCATACATTAAACTGCCAACTACACTAGTATAAGGCACTCTGGTCATGTCCTCCATCTCAGTAGGAGTTTTGGACAGTCTTTAACAGATAGCTTCATTCCTTGCAAAACTGGAACAACTACCTGCTTGCAATTAGTCATACAAAATCTCTCCAAAACAGTATTAATATACTTACTCTGACTGAGCCAAAGTTTTCTACTCTTCTTGTCCCTGGTTATTTCCATTCCCAGAATATACCTAGTTGCACCTAGATCTTTCATTTCGAATGTTGCAAACAACTGAGATTTTAGATCAGAAATCATCAACATAGAGAGCAATAATAAGAATATGACCATTTTCAACTTTGAAGCACACACAGTGATAAGATTTCGATCCTATAAATCCCAATGACAAAAAAAGAAGTGTCAAACTTCTGGTACCACATTCTAAGAGATTGTTTTAGTCCATATAGAGATTTTTTCAGCTTGCAAATCAGATTTTCTTTACCTTTTTCCACAAAGAGCTTAGGATGGGACATATAAATTTCTTCTTCAAGGTCACTATGAAGAAATGTTGTCTTCACATCCATCTGTTCAACCTCTAAGTCATATGTTGTTACAAGTGACAAAATAAATCTGATAGATTCAGCTTAGCTACAGGAGAAAAAATTTCTCCATAATCAATTCCCTCTACTTGGGAATACCCCTTTGCAACCAACCTCGCCTTATACTTTTCCACACTGCCATCCAGACCTATTTTCTTTTTAAATGCCCATTTACAGCCAACAACTTTTCTACCTTTAGGAAAGAGCACCAAACTCCAAGTATAATTCTTTTCTAATGATGCCATTTCTTCATTCATGGCTTCCAACCAAGAGTTTGAATGAGGCATTCTAAATGCCTCTTTCACAGTCCTAGGCTCATCAGTGCTAGAAATTAAAGCATAGGCACAAGTAGAATCTAACAAAGAAAACCCATACCTATCAGGTTGCTTTCTTTCACATGTTGACCTCCTCAAGGGTTGAGGTTGAGGTTGTTGTTCTTCTTCAAAACTTTCAGAACTACTTGAGCTCTCCTCAGTTTCAGGTACATTTTGAATTTTCAATTCCTCTTTATCTGGTGTCAGAGGAATTTCAACTACATCCTTTTTATCTTCTGATTTTGTCTCTGACTGCAGATCCAAAGTAGAAGGCTTCAACTCGTGAAAAAATAAACACTTCTGATGTACAGAACCTTCTCTGTATTAGGATTCTAAAGCTTGTATCCTTTTATGCCAGCACTATAGCCAATAAAAATACATTTAATAGCCTTGTTTTCCAATTTAGACCTTTCTTCATTCGACAAATATGCATATGCCTCACAGCCAAAGACATGAATATGTCTCAGAGAGGGCTTCTTTCCAGACCATGCTTCCAAAGGTGTTTTCTCAACAAGAGTAGAATTATGAGAATGGTTTATCAGATAACATGTTGTTGCAACTGCCTCAACCCAAAACTTCTCCTCCAAGCCAACACTGCTCAGCATACTTTGTGCTCTTTCCATCACTATCATGTTGAACCTTTCTACAACTCCATTTTGCTACAAAGTGTAGGGTGTAGTTTTATGTCTTTTAATCCCATGATCTTTACAGTACCTTTCGAACTCATCAGAACAAAACTCAACGCCATTGTCAGTCCTTAAACATTTTATTTTTCTTCTAGTATGATTTTCCATAAGGTTTTTAAATTCCTTAAAATGATTGAACACTTTTGATTTACTTTTCATAAAATAAACAAATTCCCTTCTTGAATAATCATCAATGAACGAAACATAATATCTTGATTTAGACAAAGAAGGAACATTTACTAGACCAAAAACATCATAATGAATGTAATCAAGTAAACCAAAAGATTTATGAGGACTGGAATAAAATGAAACACGGTGTTGTTTACCATATATACAATGTTCACAAAACTCGAATTCAAGGTTACAATCATCAAGCCCTTCAACCAGGTTTTTATTTTTCAAGGTTTTTAAACCTTTTTCTCCAATGTGGCCTAGCCTATGATGCTAGAGCATAGTCTTTTCTATTGGAAGTTTAACTTCCATAGAGTTTGCACTATCAAGAACTTTTCCCCCTTTTCTCCATGAGTAGCCTTCTGTGACTTTGTAGAGACACTATTGTATTGCACAACAAGTGCATCTAGCTTATACAAGGTACCAATACGAGCACCTCTAACTAGTACCATTGAGCCTCTAGTCATTTTGCAGCCATTTCCAGAGAACATGACTTGCACTCCAACATCATTCATCCTACTAACATAAAGTAAATTTTGAGCTAGACCTGGTATATTTATTACATCATTGATTCCCTTCACTCTTCCATTAGGGAATTGAATTTTGACTCTTCCACAACCAACTATTTCCAAAGATGAATCACTTGCCAAATACACCCTTCCACCATCGTATTTTTCATACTTAGTGAACTAGTCTCTATGAGATGTCATGTGGAAAGATGCTCCAGAAACAATCAGCCAAACATCATCTGATGCTTGAGTAGCCAAGGCTACAATGAAGGCATCTGCATCACTCTGAGAAGAATCATTGTTGGAAGAATTCTTCTTCTTTTTCTCCTCTTTGCACTCCTTTTGGACATGACCAGGTTGCCCACAATTCCAGCACTTCACCTTATACTTCTTTCCAGGAGACTTTGAACTCCCTTCTGATTTCGATATGGACTTCTTGTCCTTCTTCTTTCTTTTTTCTTTCGATTTTCCTCTAACAACAAGGGCCTCCTTCGCCATCTCAAAATATTTTCTTCTCATCTCTTCTAATAACAAAGAAGCAACAACATCTTCCATCTTAAAAGTGGATGTCGTAGTCCCAATAGCCATCACCAAGTGATCCCAAGAATCTGGCAAAGAACATAACAATAGCATACAACGATCTTCTTCATCAATCTTCACACCCACAGATGCTAATTGAGCAATCAACATGTTGAAAGCATTCAAATGATCAACAACAAATGCTCCTTATTGCATTTTCAAAGAGTACAACTTATTTCTCAAGAACAACTTATTCACCAAGGACTTGCCCTGATAAATAGCTCCCAGTCTTTTCCACAAAGAAGATGCAATCTTTTCTTCATGAACATTCAAAAGAATTGAGTTTTCCAAATAGAGCCTTATTAGCCCCTTTGATTTTTGATCTGCAAGGTCCCAATCCTCTTGCTTCATGCCTGTAGGCTTCGTTCTAGACACAACAAGCCAAAGATCACAGTCAACCAACAGATCTTCCATTTTAAGTTTCCACAACTCAAAATTGCTTCCATTGAATTTCTCAATTTCAATCTTTCCTGACATGCTTTCCATCTTAATCTATAATTCGTATTACCAGACTTCTACAAGACTCCCACTGAAACAAAATTGACACAAAAAACCCAACCTACCCACAAGGATAACATAATCGGCTAGGCTCTAATACAACTTGCAAGGAAAGCTTAGGTGCGGAGCAAACTCTCCTAACGGAAAAACCTCAGGGAAGAATGCAGATATGACTTTTAAATTTTACAATTACAGTTCAATAAGATACACATGAAAAGAATTAACAGAAAAGAGAAATGAACACATACACAATTGGACACTAGATTTATGTGGGAAAACCCTTACGGGAGAAAAACCCACCACACCAAGAAAAGCCTCTTTGTATTACAGTAAAAAAAATTACATACATAGTAGAGACTTCACTTTATGATGTCAATTTTTATAGCAACATTCACTGATCAATCTTGTACAAAACATTAATCTCACAATGCTCTTAGACGCATACAATGAATCCACCCAGATCAAATCCGTGTTTAGTATTGAACATAAATCTCCAATACCCGAACCGATCATTATCATTAGTTACAAAATATATCTCATTATGTTCATGGTCTGTTGATCTTCCACATAGGAACGTTCGCAACTGTACAACTACCAACGGTTCACATTTTTCTTCTCTCATTGGCTTAGAACACATGACGTAGGACAAACATTCGATCAAAGAAGTTCAAATGGAATCGCATGTTGGTGAGACACTAAACCGTGTCTCCCCGATGCCAAAATGCCCGATCACAGAACCATCGGCATGACTATTGCTATCGGCAACACCCTGAGAAAACATATCAAATTCACTAGCTTGTCGGCGAGACCACATCCATCCGCAAGAGTTCATATTTAATGCAAAACCATAGGCAATATCCCACATTGACACGGAATATTAATAGTCATTAGTTTATAAACAAAATCCTGAAGACTTTAGGTATCCACGAGTTAGTCCTTTTATTTCCAACTTACTCGTACACCGCATTTGACCATCACACCAAACTCTTAGTCATTCCTTGTGGTATCCACCATGACATGTGTTCACTGCTCATGCATTTCTAGAGAATCAAGATGGGAATCTACAATATTCTCAACAAGTCTCTCAGAATTCCAAGTGGTCCCCACATCCGTTGGCTTTGGTTAGAAAAATCCCAAACACCGCGACATTGAAGGAGATCACCTAGTCGGAGAAATCACAAACTTAGTAACTCCGCGACAAGGTTCCAAAGTTACAAAAAACACTGAAGCCATGAAAAATGAAGGAAGTTGATCAGTCAAAATTTTTTTTAACTTCCAAACTATGCAAAAAGGTTCCAAAGTTAGCAACTCCAACGATCGGTCGACAATGAGGACTTAAACAAAGATACAAGCCAGCAAGTTGAGGCACTATTTCCAACACCTTCTACTAGCACTCAAGGCTGAGAGAGGAAGATGATGAGAGATGACACATTTCCATGAGAATGGAGCTTTGTGAAACTTGTAAAGACAATTTTTTTTTAGCAAGAATACGTTGTAGAGTTTAAGAAGAGAGCTTGCAACAACTAGAAGAAGCAAGAATGATCACTTGAAGAGAGAACGAGAAAGCTTGAGAATGGAAGAATCAACATGAGAGATCAAGAGAGTGAGAGAGACTCAATGAATGAATTTTTGAATGGATAAAATGGAGGTAAAGAGTCAATTTCCATCGATCAAGGGTTAACAAAAGATGTTAGATTCACAACCAACTAGAAAGGTAACACTCCTATAGATTTGAGGGGCAAGAATCCTCTTGGGATGGTAGCATAGCACCAAAAATCCATACAACACGTGTGCATCCCCAATAGAAATTCCTCCACCGATGCAAAAATATAAGGCCACGTGGAAGGAATGAACTAAAGATGGTGGGATTTGCATTATTAGACTTATAATTTATAAAGGGTAAATAAATGGGAAATTTTCCTAGGGTGTAAATTTATGCCATTACAATTTTCCCCCACTTTAGTGAGCATATGTGTCAGTACGAATGTGAGATAAAGTAAAAATAGATTGAAGAGAATATACCAATATTCTTGAGGAAGCAAATCTCTAATCTGGTGTACCTAGACATGGAAGAGAGGGCTCCACAAGTTCTCAATCCTATAAAGCTAGTTGTAATCACACCAAAAACATGTTATGTTGCAAAAAAAACATGTTAGGTGAAAAATCCAATCACAAAAGTGTAATGTCCCCTTCTCTGCAGTAAGCAGTGCAGTGGCCCGTCAGCCTATTCTGGAGGCCCATAGGCTCGTCGGAGGTAAAATTAGGGTTTCTAGTTGTTTGGAGATTTTTGGCATTTTGAAGGGGTTTGCATGTTGGAGTTTTGGAATTTATTTTTTAGATTCTTTTTGGGTTTTCTAAGAGCTTCACAATGATATGACATGCAAATGCAATGGGCAACTTATCTAAATTTACTATTTTTAGTAAGTTACATTTTTGGTAGTGCTCTAGTTGGTAGCAGTCTAGTGTGCTTTCTTCTTCAAGCAAAGCAGTTGAGTATATTTTGTTTTGGCTTTTCGAGGTGCATTTTGGAGAAATGATTTATTTTAAGTCATTAATGTTATAATTTCTTATTGGCCCCATTGGCCTAGTGTTAATGACTTAAAATTGTTTTAAAGGTGTTTCTTGAAGTTGGACACCTCATTATGAGGTATTTTAATATTTCTAAAGTTAAATTAGTCCCCTTGAGACTTGGATGCCTAGGATGGAGGAATAAGGATGTTTAAAATTAAAATATTTCAAATATTGCTTTGGGCATCCCTTTTGGAGGGAAATGGAGGAAGTTGTAAAGTCACCTCAAGTTCTATTTAAGAAGGCTCTTGCTCCAGCATTTGACATCCATTGCTTATCATATTGAATTGTTGTCAAAATGATTTTAGGCTTATGGCTTCGAGGAATGCATACCTCCTAGCAAGGATTTAGTTTTGTGTTTGAAAGATAACACCTAGTTGGATATGAGACTGTGTCTCATTCAGAGATGGCAGATTGAGCATCATTGTTGAAGTTTGATGATTTTTTTCATTTTACAGGTTGTTGGTTTATGTATGGCTGAAGAATATTTTCAAACATAGATCATTATGTGATTTTATTTTGCTTGTGGGTATTTTCTCGCTTGGTTTCTATGCTCTAGGCATCCCTATTTGCAGATTTTTAGATTTTATCTTGGAGAATTCAATTTTCTAGAGAGGTTGCCCCTCTCCTTGGGTTGTACCTTCTCTCTAGTTGGGTATTAGGGAGTCGTGTCTTTCATTTAATGATATTTTTTCATTGTTTATCAATTTATGGTTGGTCACCTTGATTCTAGTGATTGTTTGATTTCAATCTTGGGTGATTTGGTGAAGATTTGAAGTAGTTATGAACATTTTGGTGATTGCATAGTTGTTGGTTTGAGTTTTTCAGTTTGTTGCTCTTTCATATCAGACCTGGTTATTATCAGTTCATACTATATTTCTTGGGTGCTCTTATTCACATTCATAATTGGAGATATTGTGCAATCTTTGTATTAAAGTTAGAGCATATTTTATTGAAAAATCATTGTAAAAGGGACATTATAATTGTTGGTTTCAGTAGTACTAAATCAGCCTCTTTATCTTCAACATATTTCATTTTGTATCTCATACTCCCGCTGAATAAGTGGTCGAGTTTCCTTTATTTCAGTTTCCTCCTCCCATTAAATAAGTGGTTGAGTTTCTAGTTTAAATAATTGTAACAATTTCCCTCCACTAAATAAGTGGTAGTGCAGAATTCATGGTTGGTTCACCGCCTACACTTTCATTTCTAGCATTGTAATTTCAATTCAGCTTATTGCTAATGATCCCCAACACCATATGCTATCACTTCACCCACATTGGGATGGTAACACTCCTATAGATTCGAGGGGCAAGAATCCTCTTGGGATGGTAGCATAGCACCAGACATCCATACAACACGTGCGCATCCCTGATAGAAATTGCTCCACTGATATAAAAATATAAGGCCACGTGGAAGGAATGAGTTGATGATGGTGGGATTTGCATCATCAGACTTATAATTTATAAAGGGTAAATAAATGTGAAATTTTCCTAGGGTGTAAATTTATGTCATTAGATTTTTCTCCCACTTTAGCGAGCATATTTGTTAGTACGGATGTGAGATAAAGTAGAAAGAGATTGAAGAGAATATACCAATATTATCAAGGAAGAAAATATCCAATCAGATGTACCTAGATGTGGAAGAGAGGTCTCCACAAGTTCTCAATCCTATAAAGCTAGCTGCAATCTCACCAAAAACATGTTATGTTGCAAATAAAACATGTTGGGTGAAAATTCCAATCACAAAAGATACTCATTCATTAGACACACAAGTTGACATGATAAGACACATCCTAATAAAATAAGCCTATGACTACTATAAACTTTGTTGTAGTACAATCATAGAAGAGACGGGTCTAATTGGGTTTCCCCCAAGCTAGATGCAAGGATATATGATGTCTAACACCAAGACACAACAACATTGAATATCAAATAAAAGACACAATTTTGCAAGATACCAAGGAATTCATTCTTAGAAAAGCTTTCAAAGGGGGTTCCTTTGGTTGGGAACCCTTCAAGACACCAAGGGGTCCATTCAAAGGAACACTCTTATTGAAAGGAATGAAATTTTCCGTAAGTGATTATATCATCAAGGAATCCTTTTGAAAGATCTTTCATCAAGGAATCCAGTGGAAAAAATGCTCCTTTTTCAAAGGAAAATTTTCAGACTCTTCCATTTTGAAAAATTACTCCTTTTTCAAAAGAAAAATTTTAGACTCTTTTGCCATGGAATCATTTTCAAAAGAAGATTTCAACAAGGGGTACCCATTGAGAGAATGCATCATTTGGAAAATGAAATTTTTTTAATTAGGGATTCTTTGGCCAAGGAATTCACCTTATTGAAAATCAGAAAAGCATGATAGCCCCCCTTAGGATGGTGTGTGCTACACAAAGGAGCACATGGCACCCTAAGGAGAGAAAGTGGAGGAAAAGATGTGGCACACAACACATAATGAGATGTATCTATCGTATGTTGTCACACATGTGAGGGACAACACATGAGAACCACAACATTAGAAAGTAAGCAGACAAAGATGAAGAAATCAAGACACAAGGGGATATGAGAATTTGAGGTTAGAACCATTCATAGATATAAATAAATAGATAGTATATAATTTACGTATGAACTATAATCAATCCCAAAAATTTCTTAGAATGTGAATAAGAGCACATGGAGAAAAAGTGAAAAATAAAAATTGGGTCAAGATGGAAGAAAGCCTAAACAACCCCAATACTTTGTATCATCCCCAATATTAGAAAGCAATTTCACAACACAAATGAATGATGATACACATAGAAGAAGTGCATGAAAATTTTGTGTGCCTATATCCAAGAATAAGTTATAAGGGTAGAAAGGGTTCTCCAAGAAGGATTACAAACAAAAAAAGACAAGCATAGGGGAACGCATACAAACAAATCTATGCTATAGATAAAGAAGAGGTACCACCATAGTCCTCATAAGCTAGTAGGTCATCCTACTCCCAATCTAGATCAATATATGGGGGAGGGTGGATGAGCTTGCAAGGGCGAGATAGAAAGAGTGGTACCCTCCAACTTGCCTACAACAAGGGCCAAGAAAGAAGGCCCCTCAAGGTCTTATTCATCGAGCTCTTGTGAAGCAAAATTCATTGATCTTGTAAAGATCAAGGACAAAGCCAAGATATCTTCCACTGAATTAAGCATACACTTTTTAGAGGAAGAGTGAGGCACCCAAGAGCCATTGCCAACCTTGGGGAGAGGGGCAATAACTAGCTTTGGAGAAGTGGGGGCCACCTCCATCTTGAGGATAGTGTAGGCCAAGATAAAATCAGCTTTCAAAAAAGGTGAACCCTTCTTTTGACCTCCACTCATAGTGAGGTCATCCTCCAAATTATGATTCAATGGAGGATGTGGAATCCCCATAGAAGTAGAAGTGGAGGAGGAAGAAGGAAAAGCCATAGTAGACACCACTATTATATTAAGCATTTCTATGGGCTAATAGAAGGGAGGAATGTCTAGGAGGGACATCAAAAGAGGGGGCTCCACGGAGGGAGTAGATGGAAACTTACACCTATTTGGGGTGAGCATCATCAGGACTTGTTGGGGGAGCTGTAAGGAAAACAAATTAAAGGCAATGGGAACCAAGGAGAAACAATAGGAGAAGATGGAACGACATAAGAGGATACAAAAACATGGGAAACTTGCTCCCCCTCCGACTTCTACAAGGCAGTGTGCTCCACAGCTAGATCCTTTCACCTGTTCTTGCATTCACGTACAAGTTGGTTACGTCGGCTATGGGTGCTAGAAGATGCAACTTGAGAAGAGACCAGAGGCTACTGCTCAACTGCAAGAGTATCCTTCATGAGCATCACTGATGGAAGGGTAGCTTCCTAAGTAGGAGTATGAGGAAGCGCAAGAGTGGAAACAACCACAAGATGAGAAATAGATAAAGACTCCTCAGTGGCAATTCTCTACCCTAAGAATAGGTGGAAGAGTGATAGGAGGTTGTGGAGGCCGAGACACATGATCAGCCCCATGAGGACCCTTCCCCTTGCCATATACAATAGGTCAAGGAACTATGGGAGAATAGGAAGCTCAAAAACTTGATGCTTCAATTTTTTCCATGTAGACACCACCACACTTCCCATGCGAGACATGGGAGCAGGAGGCAAAGGCACCATAGTAGGACAAGAAGAAGCAAGAGAATATGACACAGAAGGAGAATTCTCTTGAGCATGAGTAAGCTTCCCATTTCCCTTTGACTGGGTAGAAGAAACAACTTGTTGCTGCACAATCATGGAAGCCATAACAAAAATTACATAGGGGGACACTAGATAATTAGCTTTCGACACCATACCCTTAGTATTGTGTTGGGTGAAAATTCTATAATTCCTTTTAATAGATTACAAAACCTTGATTTCAACCACAATTATGTTAGATAGAATCTCTCCTCTCGGAAAGGGGAGGTTCCCTTCTTATTTCTTATGAAACTAAGGAAAACTAATTAAATATTCACAACAATATACACTACAATAACGATATGGGGGTGTGTCACATTCATGATTCTCTCTTTTTTTAGAGAATATGTTTTACAATGTTTCACAATTTTAACTTCTTGATGCAATACAACTTCAAACTAAAATTAAGTAGTAATTCCAGTATTCCTATCTTGTCAAAGAAAAGCCTACGAATACCAACATGATAATGATAAGTAACCAATAAGAAAAGCTCACAGAGGCACAAAGTAATTTCGTAGTTCTCGATAATCAATCCTTCAAGATAGTAACCAACATTGTATAAGAAGCACAAATTCTTCTATATACTTCATAATAATCCCATGAACAACATGAACAAATATAAGCATAAAGTCTTATAGAGAATTCACTAGTCGAATTCAACAATATCACAATTTCAAGTAATAAGTGTAACTCAAAGTTTACACAGATTTACTAAAAGTCCTTTGAATCTCAATTATTAATCACTACCAATTCAATCAAATCAAAAGATAATTGTTTCCAACACAATTTTTGGTGTGCAACTTCACTTCTTTATTGATCAAAATTAGATTCACAAAAATGAACTCAAAGTCTCAATATTTGCTTCTCAATTGGGAAACACTTCATTGCATAAGATAAAAGATAACAATTATAATAGAATCCTCCCTTATTTATAGATGGGAGAGGAGAGCTAATCTAGGAAAATCCTAACCAACTAGTTGACTTATTCAAAAATGTTTTCCATAAATCTAGGAGAACATATTTGTTTATATGTAATTACTTTTTCCAAAATGACATGTGAAATGTCAAAGCCTATCTACATAAAGCATAGAAGAAAGCATGTGAACTATCTAACTCTAGAGATACAAGAAGTATTTCATGGTTCCTTGCTCTTGGCTTGGAATTCTTCATATTTCTTCTTTGTCTCCTACATGACTACCTCGTCTGGATCAACTGTATAGTCAATAATCGTATGAACCCTTGTGATTGAATTTCATACAAATGAGAAAATCTTTTTGCATCTATCTAGATGCGTCTTGAGGTTGTCGAGAGAAATCCATACATCACACAAAGCATGCATAGAAGTCTTTGAAAATCCTTCATCTTCAACCTGCTTCATGATAGCTTCTTTGAAAATATGAGAAATCTCACTCACTAGAAGGAAGGTATGATCATCATCAAGTATTTTTCCCCGCAACTCCTCAATTCCATTCACCATGACAACATGATGTCCTTCAAAATCTTCTTGTACTTGTTTTATCTCCTTGATGAGAGACTTGATAGCTTTCATGTGGTTTCTAAGAGATTCCTTTACTTCCACATACTTATCTTTTTCAGGAATTACCCCAACTAATTTTTTCAACTTAGTCTCCTTCATTTGCAACCAAAATGTGAGACTTTGTTCCATCTCCTTTTTATCTAAGGAAAGTGTACTTTGTACCTTCTCTAATTTCAGTTTCATTCTGGATACTTGAGTAGTGTTTTTATCAGCCACAACTATGAGTTGTGAACCCTGCTCAATTATTTCATCAACAAATTCGTACAACACTTTACCCTTGGAGTAAAACTTCACTTTTTGCACTGTTGGTTCCTCGAAATTTACCATGGCCATAGGCTACACATCCTCTGAGGAACTTGAAATATTTCTCAAAACTGATGCATATCACTCAACTTTCTCCTTGTACATATCTCTGGCTTGCTTCATCTTGTCCATTCTACCTGATAATGCATTTAGGGTCACTTATGCATCTTCTTTAGCACTAGTATTAGTTACCTTCCCAAGGTGGACCCTAGTTATACTGTAATCTTCCATATTCACATCACCTTGTTCTTGTGGAGGTAATCTAATATCCACATACTTCTGACCTGACTTATCCACATGAAGTCTTGAATGAACCTTTTCCTTCTTTTTCCCCTTGGATTTTGGAAGAACTATCTCTTCAATATCTATCTCATCAGGGGAAATCATCTATTTCTTGCGCTTAGACACTTGTGAGATTAGCCAAGGGGGAATAAATGAAGTATTTCCTTCTTGACTTACTGTTAATTCTTGTGTAACAACCACCTCTATAGGAATGGATGATATAGACACAATTGGAGTGGTATTATTCACGATTGCACCAGTAGACTGCAAACCAAGGGGATCATGTAATGACTTGCTCATGAACCTATCAAACTATGCATGAGAAGAGACATCATATGATGGGGGTGCTAGACTTGGAATGGATGATGGAGAATGTGAAGAAACATCAACAGTTTGTAAGATGGAACCTACAGGAGGAGTGGAAAGAACTAATGATATTGAAGGAGGAATGGTAACCTTTACTACATGTAGAGTTTTAGGAGGAGGTGAGGTAAGAAGATGAGGTGGAGGAGTAGTAGGATCTAGAGGAGTGTGAGGAACATGGGAGTAATAGGCGATGATGTTTGGGGAAGATTATCAACAATTTTATCATGGGGAGATAGTTGCATTTCATCATTACACCTTTCTTCTTCCTCATTACCTTCTTCCTCTCCATCTTCTTTAGACTATTCACCTTCTGCAAATTCTTTTGATTCCTCACTTTCATTCCCTTCCTATTCTTTCAATGATTGTTCCTTAGATGCAAGCTCTTGTCCCTCTATAGATGGTTGTTTTGTTTCAATAGCCTCCCCTTCTTTAGTTGTCCATGTAGCACTTTTATCAAAAGTGAATTTGATCTTAGTACCCCTCTATGAAGAAAAGGGAGCAGCCACATGTTTATGTTTAGTGCAGAGTTCTTGTTGTTCGCTTGTTTCACCTCCTGGTGTTTCTCCCTCAGATTTTGTTCTAAAAGATTTCAATTGAAATCCATGCCATTGCAACCATTCACCAGTGTTACGCAAAATAGGAGCAAGTCTTTCTCTTATGGAAACACTTTCTTTCTTGGACCATTGCACAGGAGGTAAAGGCTTTTTGGAAATTTCTTCTTCTTCATATGCAAAATTTATGATATCACCAGGATCTTCAAAGTCCTTTGGAATATCATCCACACCAAGATTCCTGATATGTTCCATAGTTAACCTGCAAAAATCCATTCTCTGAATGTCTTCCTCATCTCTACAGTCCACCCACATATCCTCAAAATGATAGACATGGTGATGATCCTTCTTAAGTTTCCTACTCACATTTCTATAGTTAAGGTCAAATATGTATCTATATGTCCTTATGGTCATAATTTACATTTCAGCTACTACTGACTTTTCCTTTTGTACACTATGAATAGTATACCTCCCAATAGTAAGTGGAAACTTGAAGCCTAGACCTTATGAATTTTTTGGCATTCTTTATGAACTGAAATCAACTTTCTGCACAACTCCATTAATATCCACTTATCGGAAGGATATATGGACAACAAGTATGGGCACCCAGTATAGCAACCTACTCTCAAATACATGAAAGTTGGAAACTACAAAAAGACACATCCAAGCTTACTAACAACCCTGTAGGCTTCATCTAATACTCTCTTCTTCTCAAGAGTTAGATCAAAAGTGAAAAGTAGAGGTGCAAAGAAACTATCTGTGACTCTCTTGAAATGTTTAAGACTATTCCTCAAAGTTATATGAGAATAAAAATCATATAGATAAACAACATTTTTGTTTCCTTTTTTTGACAACCCTAGAAATCGCCTCATGACCACAGTGGCATAGACCAAGTAGGATGTCATGTAAAACTTTAAAGTAGTTTGTACATTGATGAGTTGCTCATGAATCTCATCACTTATATGAGTTCCCCAGTCTATGTGTGCTTTCCTCCTTCTAATGATTCAGATATACTCACATCCATTCTTGAAAATGGAATGAAATAGGAAAGCAATTCACCCTACTCAAAAGAGTAATCATATCCTGAACATCTTCCTTGAAATTAGTTCCTTGAAGACCTTTGGGCTATCTAGAGATAGTGGGCCTTGGAGTCTTCAACCATCGAGTATTTATCAATTATTTAGCTTTATTTGGATCTTTGTCATAAACCTCTTGTGCTTCCTAAATAGAAATATCTGTATATTTTTTCATGTGTGGCACCCGGAAAACAATATCAAAGAACTCTAGATCCAATCTCGTCATGATTTGTCCAAAATAATCTCTCACACTTCTATCTTCCTTGATATAATGAGAAGAAACCTGAAGAACAAACTATGTGCAGTGAGCAGTAGTTGGAAATGAAGCCACTAAGTGAAAGTTTCTATGAACAATTGCTCACAAATTTTCTTCTAATGGTTGCTTTCTAGTTCTTTTCACAAAATCTTCCATATCCTAGTGACCAATCTCTGTATCCTTGATTTCATCAACCTTTGAGAGCACAATAGTAGGCGGATAAATGCCTTGGTACTTGTACTTCATTTTCTCTTTCTTATAAGATGATGGCGATTCTTCTATTGTCATATAAGAGTACCAAAACCAATTAAAATCACCCTCAGAGATCACCTGATAAGAGCTTCAAAGAAACTACAAGAACCAATGGATTAGGAGATGTTAGGAGTATATGCGTTATGAGAGCATTTTGGAGTGAGTGAGAATGAGCCATGAAGCACAAAAAACAGAGCAATGGTGGTGGAATGAAGTTTGGAAAGAAAATGAGATGATTTTTTGAGTGTTAAGTGAAAAATTGTCTTTTGTCCAAGGGCATTGAAAATCAGCACCCTTTCATCTTCAAAGGTCTGCCTTTGATGTAGAAGCATTGAAAAATAGTGCTCTGACATGTCTTGAAACACTTAGAAGGAATTGATGTTTGAGTGCTAAAAAACAACGCTTCAACATTAGTGGGAAAGATCATTTTATGTAGGAGCAATGAAAATCACCACTCCTACATCTTAAAAGATGGGGAAAAACCATGGTATGCGGGAGTGGTAAAAATCACCACTCCTGCAAGGAGGAGTTAGGGGAAAACATTGAAAACGCAACAAATTTTATTTCTCAACATATGCAATATAAACCTTGTAAAAACACGATAAAATATCATTTAAAATCAACACCATACCAAAGATGAAATAAACGATGAGCAGGGAAAACACAGTTACAACATCAAAGATTGATGCTCAAGCATACAAATACTCACATAAAGGAACCAAAAAGAAAACTAGGGCATAAAACCCTAAGGTCAAAAAAATTGGTGGAAGAAATGTAAAAACCCTAAGAAGAAATATAATCCAAGTAATAGAGATGCCAATTCATTAACCTAAATGTGAAAGAAAATGCAAAGGAAAAGTATAATTGAAAAGGAAATATCAACAAAGAACAAGGTAAAACACAAAATGTACCTGAAGAACAGATGGCGAAAACACCAGAATAAAAATTGTGTGAAATTCGTGTCCAAGATTGAAGGAGCTCAAAACAGAGAAGATGTGAGGAAGAGATGGAGGAAACAGGTTAGAATGAGGAGAAATAAACTTAAAATGACTTAAATAAGTCATTTAAAAGCTTTGAAAAAAGTGTATCATTAATAACTCAAAGTGCATTAATGATACACGTGTGGAAGGAGGGAAAATGTAGGAGGGATGAAAATCACCGCTCCAACATTTTCAAAAAAATTCAAAGATGCAAGAACGACGAAAAAGACCGCTTTGACATGACTTAAAAGATGACTCAAACTCAAAATGTAAGAGCGCTAAAAATAAATGCTCCAACATGTAAAGGATGGAAGAAAAGTGTAGGAGCACTGAAAAACAACGGTCCAACACTTAGGAGATTTTCTAACACTTTGCTCATGTAGGAGCACTGAAAATCAGTGCTCTTACATGGGTAAAATTTTTTCTAACTCCCAAAGGATGAAAATTAACAAACACTCAAATGGAAAATTTGAGGTTTAGGACTACGCATCAAGGCCAATTGAAAATTTCCTCATTTTGCATGCTTGAAGTACACAGACCTACAAAACGGACAAGTTTCATAGTGGGTTATCTCGTGAATCGAGCGTAGTTGGATTTGAGGATAACATATTGTATTTAACATATACATGGTATAGAAAATATCCCCTTAGAGGGAGAGGTCTGACTGGAGTGGCCCAAAATTGATCCAATGAGAAGCCCCCACATGAAATTAATAGCTTATAACCAGTGTCAAGCACTATGTGAATAGAACCTTCATGAGGGAATTTTAGGCACTTGTGAACCAAAGAAGCAACCCCATTCAGAGAGACTAGCCAAGGAATACAAAGTATCTCTCTGAATAGGTTGGATTCTAAGATTATAACAAAGGATGCATCAACAACCTTGGGTCCAACCAAGACTAAAAGAGAAATGGTGCCCATAGGGGTGACTGAGAGTCCATGCGTACAGAGAGTGGCCAGTGACTCTTTGTATTCCTCCTTGTGTAAGCTATTTATGAATAGAGCTTCCTTCGTTATGGAATTCACCCTACTCATCGAATAGACCAAGATGCCAATTACAAAATTGTCATTAATCTGAGTGGGGATGTATAAAGGTGAAAGCTCCCTATTTAAAGGAAAATCCTATGAGATGAATGTTATATTAAGTGTTGCATTTTCAAACTCAATAGGAGGAATACATGTGAATGAGACCATATTCACGTATTTAGATGGAACTAATCCAGAATATGTAGAAGATTGAGTAATTAGATTTGTAGAGAGATGAAATGGATCAGTATAAATTTTCAATTCATTGTTAGCATTTGCCACAAAATTATTAGAATTTTGCTTCTTCCCATCGAGATGAATAGTCTCATCATTTATATGGTCTTGGATCTCATGATGCAGGCATACACACTGCTCAACATCATGTTCGTGTACTTAGTGGAATTGCTAGAATTGATGCTTGACATACCACTCAGGATAGGGCTCAAACAAAGGTCAAGGTTCCAGGAAATTTTATAACTTTATCTTTCAAAAACTTCTTCAAAATAGCAGGCATAAGATTTTGATAGCTTCATGAAGTGTCTATATTGCCCCAAACTTTTATCTTTGGGTATAGAGACAACATTCACAATAGCTATTTTTCCCAAAAATTGACACTACAGATTGGTTATCAGAGTAGGAGCACGAATATGAACCCTCGAACTGCACCACCATCTATTGGCACTCACACAAAACAACACAAAGGTGTGCAAAAGATAGATATTGCATTAAAGAAAACTTCTCTTTCCATGACTCTATAAGTTTATAATAAAAACCTTCTTCACATCTAAGTCTAGTAAAGGATAAAAATATGAGAGAACAATGCTTGATATCAAACAATAAAGTTAGTCACCTTTTCCTGCTCCCCTTACTTAAATTGAACAAGATCTGAAAAGGTCATCATTGGTCTAATATTAGACTAGAACTACCTAGGGAAATTATTTACCAACTAATCAAACAAGATGAAAAAGTTATTTGGCAAGGAAGAGTACCACTCAAGGGTAGTACCCTTAAGAGATCTTGGAAAGAGATTATCCATTAGAGCATCATGGTGGAAGAAATCAGTGCACATAGCATTAAATGTTGAAATGTCCATTTGAGGGTCTCCATGACCACCATACTTTTCAAGTTTTGGAATCTTCATCCCTTGAGGGATAGGAGTGTTTAGAATAGCAATGGATAGGGGACTATGATAGAAGAAAGGTTGAAAGATAGGTTGAGAGGTAGCACTAGATAGGTGCACTAACAGGTTTTGCATCTGATCCATGTTCTACAATAAGGCATTTAAAATAGGGTCAAAGGATGAAACTGGACTAGTGGAACCATCACCAGAACCTTTGGAACCACCCAAGCCACCAATCCCCATTCCAACAAAGACCCCACCACCTAGACCAACACGGACTCTAGGAATACCACCAAGACCATTCAGATTGGTAGAAATAAAGCCCAATGGTACTTTGTTTACTTTAAAGGTGGGGATCAACTAAGGACCAAAGGTGGTGTCAATAAAAGGGCGGGTCTCGACCATACACACTGATACCCTAGGAATAGAGACTTCTAGTTTCCTTTCAATAGTCTCAGAGCCTAGGTCTCAGAAAATAGCTGAGTTAGGATTATATGCTGGGACATGAGTGTCCATGATATCTGCAAGGCCCTAGATAAATTCTATACCTCTCTAGTCCTTATCCAACATGGTTCGTAATTTAGTAACAACCTTAGCTGCTTTGGCGAAAGTTCTTTCTTTCTCCAAGTACTTCTCAAACTCCTCAATTCTTCCATTTAGGGAAAGAAGTTGTATTGAGGGGATCTAAACTGTATCATCTTTCTCCACAAACAAATCAAAATGAGAAGTAGGAGGTGTAGGAACACAAGGAGCTTCCCTAAAAGGGCTAGAGAAACTAGTATGCATTCCCAAAAAATGTTTCCTTAAAGGTAGGACTAGTAGTGACCTTCGTAGGATCCATCTCTATATTTCATAAGCTCTTTTAATAATGTGCCCAGTGGTTGTATACTGATTTGTAAATCTCATAAATCTTCACAACACATGAGTTTGTAATGCACCTAAGACTTGAGAGAAAGGTTCTCGACACAAAGAAACAAAAATAAAGACTTTCACATTGGCTTCACCAAAAATGTAGAGTAAGGGAATTCATCACCCCAAGGCTCCAGATCACAAGAGAGCCTCAAGGAATGAAATATCCTAAACAAAATCAATTTTTTTGACAAGTTGAGAGGTTGAAAAGGAAGGGAAAACAAAGCACTATTTCCCTTTTGCTAAAAAAATAGGTGTGTTCAAAATCGGGTGAGCCGACTGTAGAGGTTTCATATTGTAGACTAGATAGCTCACTACCTGAGGATGACATCGTGAGAAATGAACTACAGTGCACCATGTTGATGTCTTGTATGGATAGAGGTCTAATAAACAACCAAAAACACACATGGCCTACTTTTGACCCAAATACTAGAGTTTACAGTTTTAACAAAGAATACAAAAACAAAATAATACAAGAAGAATACTAGAAAGAACTATTCTAGTAGGAAAAGTGACAAGGAAAGAGTAGGAACGGTATCATTTATTGTGTAACCTAATCCTTCAATTGGCTTTGAACAGATGAACCTACACCTGCACACATGAAAATAGGAAAAATGTTAGATTGTGTTTTGAGGTTTGCCTCAGTCAAACCCTCATTTTGGTGATCCCACCTCCATAGACAACCAAGATGCAATGATATAGAGAAATTAATAAAGGAAAGAATGGAAAAGATATTATCAAATAGAGAGAAAAGAAAACCTAAATGCTACTCTATAAGAACAATGATCAAGTAAATGAAAATGAGCAATATCAGCTTCCCTTCTACTAGTACTCAAGGCCAAGAGAGGAAGATGATGAGAGATGACACCTTGCCAATAAAATGGAGCTTCATGAAACCTATAAAGACAAAGATGTTGTATCAAGAATACACTATAGAGTTCAAGAAGAGAGCTTGCAACAGTAAGAAGAGAGCAAGAATGATAAAGAAGACAACAAGAGAAAGCTTGAGAATGGAAAAATCAAAATGAGAGATCAAGAGAGCAAGAGAGACTCAATGAATGAATGTTTGAATGGATAAAATGGAGGTAAAGATTTATTTTTCATTGGTCAAGGACTGAAAAAAGATGTTACATTCACAACCAACAAGAAATGTAACACTGCTACAGATCTTGTTAGGATGACAACATGATGTTTGGAAGTTCGTGTAGTATGTGAGCATCCTTGATAAACATTCCTCCATTGACACAAAAAATTTGCTCATGAAATTTTTTTGAGCTTTCACCCCTTTCATCCTTATTGTCCTTAATGTATCTAATATGTTGTTCATCCTCTTGTTGCTACACATAACTTTTACCTTTCCCTTTCTGCTTATCCTCAATTTTTTTCTTCAATCTTTCTTCTACCTTCAATGCAAACTGATATGCATCCTTGATGGTGTATATTCTTACGAATGCCAACTCTTCTTGTATGCTAGGCTTTATCCCATTAAGATAACAAGCTACTTTCTCCTTATTCACTTTAGAATTTCTTGTTCTAATAAACATCTTGTGAAATTCCTCTCTGCATTCCATCGTCGTCCTCATTCCTTGTCTCAAATTCAACATCTTCTTGAGCAGCTCCAACTCATAATCAACTAGAATAAATTCCTTCTTCGGTTTTGCCCACCATTTTGTCCCATTTAGAAATTTTATCCTTTCCTTGTCTTCCTCTTTCAAGTTAGATCTCTTTCCACCATATACTTGCATGACCTTTTAACTGTCTTTGAAAACCTCACTTTGTTAGGGTCTTCAATCTCCTCAAACTCAAAAAATTCCTCCCTGTCATTGATCCAATCTATCAACTCTTTAGGATTCAGACTTCCACTAAAAGTTGAAACCTCCATTTTAGGTTTCTCTCCAAGGCTGGATATTGCTCTCAAAAATCTCATTTCTCCAGGATCCATTTGATCATATTCTTCCTCTTCCATCTTCTCTTTAGTTCCATCTTCACTATCATCTCTTTCTCGATGCACTTCTCTCCTACGAATCTCTTCCTGCAAGGTATCCAGCCGCCTTGTGATGGCTCTAATTTCATCTCTAGGAGGATCTCTTCCTCCACCACCTCTGCCTCTATTTCTACCACCTTGGGCAAGTCTAGGAGGCATTTTGATCTCAACCCACACTCACAAGTCCTACTGCAAACTGCCTCACGTTCGACGATCTGTTTACAGACTCAAGACAACCTGCTTTAATACCACTTGATGAAGGGTTCTCCCCTTACCGTCACAACGTCATAGTGAAAAAAAAAGAAAGAACAACCAACATGTAGGAAGTAAACACAAATTTTTTATTATTCTAGAATGGAAAAGAAACTACAGTTTTACATGGGCTACTTGATTACAAAGATATCGATCAAATATGCAAATCGGCTTTCAACTCTTATATTTGGTATCATGACCACCTCTCCACCAACTTCTCTCTTTCTCTACATGTCTACACTCCTTTGGATCGGCTTAACCTCTCGACATTCTTTTCCCCTATGTTGTCTTAGTACCACCTCATCATCCAATGAACATCGAGATCCCACAGGTAGTTACATGGTTATCAGGGACTTCAACCATCGGCTTCAGGTTTGAAACCATTTGGCCAATGATCGTGTTGATTCACAACAATGATGTGAAATCAATGAATAAATTTGTGTGGCATGTCGCCATCTAACTCACCCGTCCATCGCCATTGACCTACTCACATTTCCGTCCACCTTCCCGCCATCACAGTATTGAGGTGACTTCAATTCCTCTCACTCTAATACGGATAGGTCCCATCGATGAAGCCCTTATCGATATGTTGAATGGACCCTTCATGACCTTCTACTAAAACATGTCTGACTCCCCAATATCGAAATATCGAAGGGACTTGTAATCCTATCAGCCCAAAATCCCGTTGTCACCTTGATACACCTTATTGCTCTATTGGAGGGACTTTGAATGTTGTCCTACTAAAATATGAACCTCCCTCCGATGAAAGGCTTATCGAAAAGTCGAAGAGACTTGCCTTGTTGTCCCACCAAAAATGATGTGTCTCTCTAATATGAGTACACCAACAACACCTTGTTGAAGTATTGAAGGGACTCCTTATTTGGTCCTGACAACGTTCACTTGTCAATCCAATGTAGAGCCTTGTAACCATTTGTTGTTGTAGCTCACCATCGCTATTTCAAAGGGACATGGAACAAATTCCCATCGAAATCTCCATGTCATGTCGATGAGTATGTTGACCAACGCCGAATGTCAAAAATGTCAAAATTCGTTCCCTCTTCATGTCGCTTGCTCCTTAAGCCAAAACTCTTGCAAACCACCATACTTAGTGAATTTAAACTGATTCAACCCTTATTGGAAAATAAGTGACTCAGATTGTTTTTTGTCGATGCAAGATTGCTCTTCACCCTGGATGCTCGTGCATCACATATTGGGATTATGCTTTCCATTTTCTAACATAAAATGCCAAAAAATGCTTAGTTTTTCCTTCTTCCTATTTGTGTGTTTCTAATATCTTTCACTTATTCATGCTTCTTTTACTAATGTTCATATTTATATTATATATTATTTTCTAACACTATTGTTTTGCAAGTTATATTTTTTTTAATCCATGTATTTTAATAGTTAATTGTTATTATAACATTGTTTGTTATATAGGTTTTTGTTGTTCAACGCATTTGTTTTGCAAGTCCTTATTTCGAGAGTATATTTTATTTACTTAGGTAGCTCTCTACATCCTCTACAATATTTTTTTTATGATGATTTTATCATATGTACTTTAGCTTATTTTTCCACGCAGTGTTATTAGCTTGCTAAAGTGAAGGAAAAATGCAATTTCAAAAATTCCATATACTTGCAATTTCCATGATATGTTTAGGCTCACTTTTGTGTCCATATCCATTAGCATGTTGTTAGGCTCATTTAAATCATGTATTAATATTTTCTCATGCTTGGTGTCATTTTGTATTTCTTCAATTCCTTTGTGTAAAACAATATCTTTTTTGCACTTGCCTAATGAGTCTCTAATGTGTTAACCTTTTAGAAACCTATTGTAGTTGGTATTCATTGAAATGTGTGGACATCCTCTAACATTTTGTCATATAAAAATACTTTGTGCAGTTTTGTCGTATTTTCTTGAGTGGTCAAGTTTTGTAACCAACCTAGGTCAAATCCCAACAACTAGTTTGAGTTTTGAAGCTCTTGGTCTTCCCTCCTTTCTTGATTTTTTGAATCCATCTCTTGGAATTTCTCAATCAATCCATCAATCTATCTATCAAATTTTAGTTTATGAAGCTTTCATGTGATCTACTAATGATATTATTAACATACCAAAGTCTTTTTTTCGCACTCTGCTATCCACTTTGGGTTTTCCATGGCATTCTTGTATCCTTGAGGACATCTTGTTTATGGGTTTTGTAATTTTTAGCTTCTTCTTAGTGTGAGATGATTTTGTGATGAATGCTCATACATGACCTAAGTCTATAAGGGATGTTTTAGGGGATAACTCCCAAGGTTGGAATTTTTCCTAAACCTCTCTAGCCTTCCCTCTTTATTATGCTTTAGTGTGATTCTAAAAATTGCATTAGATGGCTACGAATGAGCCAAAGAAAGTTGATAACTTGTGTCTAATAAAAAAGGTTCTTCTAAATAATATGTTTACAAATAAAAATTTGTCTAAAGGGAATGGATTTGATTACTTTAAAAGTCATTATTTGTTTGTCTATGTTGAGTATAGGCCAACTCATGTGGCTTCAATATGATTCTTATGTGTTTGAAATTTTTTACTCCAAACCTATAGGACTCTATATATAGGCTCATCAATCACTTAACTGTGACATATCTAAGTCCACTTGACTTGTATTTGTGAACACTTGTGATGTGTAGATTATGTATGCATGGTTTTAAGACCCCCCACATGTCAAAATTGAGTCTGATTCAGGAGCAGTTAGTTGGTTGTCTTCGGTATTATGTAAGTGACAAGTGCTTAGAGCTATTTGTCATATCTTGAAGATTATCTAGCTTTCATCAATAGCACAAAGGTAATAATGCCAAGAGTTATCCATGTTATGATATAAGAGTGATTACTTGCATGTCACCAATACTATGTAGGTGACTAATGCCTAGAGCTATATGTTGTATCTTTGGGTCAAACTAGTTGTCAATTAGCAACACATGGGTGACCAATGCTAGGGGTTTCCCATGTTGTGAAGGGGTTAGTCAACATTCACCAAGGCCACATGATGTTACATGTCTAGTACGAACCCCTTCCTAGGTGGACAAACTTGAACTTTTAATGGCCTAGAGGTGATAAATGTTGAAATCCATCAACTCATGGCTTAGTAGGCCATGGTAATCTTATTATTAGACTTTTGTGATTTGTTTCATTACAAAATCCTTATTTGATGATGATCACAAGTAGTATGGGATGTTTGTCCATCATCACAATTAGTGTAGAGGATCAAGGAAAAGGATGGGACCCACAATGTAGAATGGGATACACCAACATGCTTTTTTCAAGTTCGGATGCATTAAAAGGGTAGGCATGTGAACCAAGTAATGGGAAGATGTATGCAATAGGGTCACATCCAATTCCTATTGCTAGTTAGTCATTACATATGTGTTAGCCACTCATTGTGTACCTATGTAAATGGCTTTGGGTATTGTGCACATTGTTACATTTATGCCCTTGCTTATGATGGCATCAAGTAGTATGAGATGCTTTATTATCATCATAGATGGTGGTGTATTGATAAAAGGATGCAACCTATGACACAAAATTGGATTCAACGACATTCATTTTCTAAATGAGATCTACTTATGAGCTTATGTGATTGCGAACCAAATAGTGAGATGATGCATACAATAGGTTGCATCCACTTCCATGGGTGCCAATTGTTCTTTATGTAAACACACAATGCATGTGTGGATTGTTCACACTATATAAATGTGATCTATACTTGGGCTAGTCACTATTGTACTTATGATATGTGTATATGAGCTAACCATTGTGGTATTTGTGATGTGTACGAGCTAGTCATTGCAGTACTTGTGATGTGTGTATGAGCAAGTCACCCTATGTATAAGTGATGTATGCTTGAGCCAATCATTGTGTGATCTTGGTATTTTGGATGATATTGTCTCTATGTGGTTTTGTGTGTGTTTGTACACTAATGATTGCTTTGGAACCAATACTTGACTATAATGTGTTGTTATCATTCTAATGTAATTGGATTAATCGAAAAGTATAAGATTGATGAATAGTCATGATTTCAAGGTGAGATCAAGGCCTTATACAAGAGGAGTGGATGAATTCTCTCTATCATTAGTATACAAATTATAGAGCCTCTAACTCCCAAAAATGAATATGTAGGAAATGTCATCACAAATGAACCTCAAGGTTTAGGCCTAGGTCCAAGGATGACATTAATACTAGGAGTTTACCACTCTCTAGCATAAGCATCTGAGTGGTGGCATAGACTCATCACCATGATGGTGATTGGAGAAGATATGAATTCAACACTTTCAAGTTAGATGGAACATGCTTGGTTAATTAAGTTAGTATTTTCAAGAAAAAAAAAGTAAAAACCAAGGCATAGTTATTACATTGGTATGAAAGCATGGTTCAAATTGGGCCTATGATGCTCACTTGACTCTAGATAAAGTAGACTATCTTGCACGACTAGCCCACTCTCAATTGATCACTTGGTATGAATGCAATTGGCTTGAATTTTTTATATGATTTTTTTAAACTCATGAGAATGGTTGGCCAATCCTAACCAATAATGCCTAAATGGTCATGAAAGGGAATTCAGATACATGAGTTGTTAAGGAAAATCAAAGTGCACAACAAAAATATGGTATCTAATTTTACTATTTCCCATAACCCAATTATTGGATGTGATTTCACACCTTGTCAAGTGGTAACTATCATGGCATGATAAGGGTATTAAGAACCCTCCTCACACATAAGCATGGATAGATATGAAATTAAATGCAAAGAACTTGGCAATGAATTCTATATCTAAGTGTATGTAGATACATATCAAAGGAATGATGGTGGGTGGGAACTATTATGCACCAACTCGTATGCATATAATTTATAAATGAGAATGCTATGAGTTTAGAAATGAGCTTGCATTGTAATTGGAAAAATATGAAGCCATACAAATAGTAACTTACAAAATAAACACATAGACTTGTTTTTGTATCATTTGATGATAAAAGAAACTTGCTTAGATTGAAATTTCACTTGTTAGTTTGGACACCATGATGTGTTGTAAACCCACGTTGTGAGCAACATGAATATAGTAATGGGACTTATGCGACAACAATGGAATTAAATTGAATATATCATATATATGTGATGGCAATGAGAAGTTTTTTATGCTTAGTACTTTGGTACCTTGTTAGGATTAACTAGTAAATGTGTGTAGTCGATAACATAATATTGGTCTATCTCATGAAAAATCAATGCACCAATTGGAAAATAAAGGATTAAATCAACCAAGAATGTTTACTCAAGGGTATATTTCTTTAATGTGCACCCTTTTGTCTTATAAATTGCCTAAAATTAGTTAAACCAAAGAAAAAAAATTGCTTGAGAGGCAACAATAATGGTTTCAAAAGTAACTTATGTAGTACCTCAAAATTTTGAAGAAAATGGTATATAAAAGCAATAAATTGAGGCCCCAAGAGATCAGAAGGTGAAAAGAGTAGAACCATAAATGATTGGAAGCTAGCTATTAGCAAAAAGGATAGAGAAATTACAACCTTTTGATAAGCCAAGATAGCTCATTCTAGGCGAGGAGGATGTCACATCCCCTGTAGGAGACCATTTTAACATAGGACATTGCATGGACAATAAAATATATAAAACAACTAAAAGCAATAGATGGGGGGAGGGGGGACAAGTATGTTTGAGAAAGCATGGCTCCTCTCACCTCTCGTCACTATCACAACCTATGATAGGACGATAGGTGTATATACATCATTAAAAGCTTACTGAATGGTAGTCAAGGAGGTAAGGGGCAACCATGGGTACTTGTAAGGAGATAGGTGGGGGGCTCCTTTCACCATGCCATTATGGAGGAATGACATCTCTCTCTTATTTTATCTTGTCTACAATTTGGACAAAAATCAAGAATATAAATGCAATCTTGTGGAATATTGTAAGGGGAGGATATGCACAAAATCAATTGGTGGGAAAAGGCTTGGGGAACTTTTAAACAAATTGTATAGACAAGTGTAAAATCCAAACTCTATAACCTTCATCACATACTCCTATGCTTGCACTAAAATGAAATCTTTTAAGTAAACAATGGTCGTCCATCAAATCGTACAGGATAGAGGAATTTAACAATTTTATCCACATTGAACAAGAGACAAGAATAGAAGAGATGCATCCAAATGAAAATGTATGCACATAGCCTTTGTTGGCATCCTCCTTTCCTACACTAAAAGAGGAGCTTTCAAACATGTTTTGGTTTTCCATTGAAGCTTGAAGAATATCATCAAACACAAGGAAATAGGAGAGGGCACAATGTGGTGGATGAAGTGCCTCAAAGAAATGTGGTCTCATGGACTACAATGGCTAAAGGATATGCATGAAATATATTAGTTAAAAAGGCTTTAAGAAATTTTGAGCAAATGTCATCAACAAGTGTAAAGCCAAACTTCACAATTATTGCCAACATCCCCCTAGCCTATGCCAAAATGTGAACTTTGGAATATGGAATGGACTTTCGACAAACCATAAAGGATAGAAAATTTTGTCAAATGTTATAGTTACAAAAACCTTAGTAGACATGAATGCAAAATGTGAACACATGGACCAAGAAATCCACAAACCACTTTGTTAAACAAACACTAAATCGAACAACTAGCATAGGTAGGCTAAATACAAGACCTCTTCAAGTGCAAGACTAAGGTCACAAGACATTGTCAAATATTAACTTAAACTCTTTTATGAATGGGTTTTTGATATAGTTGGGAGGATGAATTAGCTTGTTTCACTCATAACAAGAGGCTAGTAATGATAATTTTTATCTCTGGTGTTCCCCATTACTAATCATAGGTCAACTGCGAAGTAAGTATATTGTGATGTTTTAAAAAAAATGTAGTTATGGGCATATGTCTTTAGAGGTTTGAAGGAATTTTATATGGCCTTATAGATACATTTTTTGTTCCATCAAGGAGGAACTATTATTTGATTATGATACTTGATTTTATAGAAACTTATTGTAATGGGACCTCACTTGGACCCTTGTCAGAGATTTTGCATAATTGATGCATAATAATGACATTTTGACTACCAATTTATAAGAATGCACACCCTTTATCGATATCCTAATTTTAGATTGAGTTAGGATTTCCTAGCAACCTTATACCTAAGTATGGTTGGATCTCCATGCTTAGAAAGACATATCTTGGATAATTGTATTACTAACAAAAAACTTGTAAGCCCTTATTTTCATATTTAAAATGGAATAAGTATCATTTTGGTAAAGTAATTAACTTCCCTTTGGTGGAAAATTGTATTACCCTTATTTATCAATTAGACAGAAGGTTTTCTAAGTGTGAATTATAGGTGTATCTTGCTTAAAAGAGACATTTTGACGAGAACTCCATATGAGTTTGATCATGTTTGGAAGTGAGCATGTATTCAATCTTTGTGTGAAGGACACCATATGACACAAGTTCACAAGCAAGGGTTTAAGAGATAACTCCCAAGGTTGGGTTGTTTGTAAATGTGTCTAACTTTTCCTCTTCAATATGCCTCAACTTGATGTTAAATGTTGCATTTGATGGCTATGAATGAGTTAAGGAACTTTGATAACATTTCTACGTTACAGTCAATAATCCTTTTTTCAAAAACCTCTTTAAATAATTCTAAATATTAGATCACAATGCAAAGAAAAGAGAAAACTCCTTTGATTAAAGACATTAAAATTGTTAGCAATATGATTTTATTCTCATGCTAAAAATATGGTTACCATGTTTAAAATTTTAGTATTGAGGTTTCATTTCCCTTCCAACTTTTAAATTAGGAGTCCTTGAAAATCTTAGACTGCTCATAGGGAATGCCTATAATTTTAAAATTTAATTTTTGACTTAATGGAAGATAATCCATGACCCCTTATACGTAATATAAGCATGCAAAATCTAATTTATAATAGATGAATTGTCCTCTCAATTATTAAAAATAAAACAATATATACTCCAAAAATTTAAAAACTATCAATTAATTCATAATTGATGAGCACATGGTTATACTAAAGGGGGTTGGAGGGGGGTGGCGGGGAATCAATATAACAATATTCTTTTACCTTTTAAAACTGATTTAATCAAAATTAGCACATATATAAAATCAAATAATACCAACACAATTATGTGGAAACCCTTGCAAGAGAAAACCACAACAAAAATAAAAATATTGCTTTTATTAATATTCTTTTTACAAATTTTGTAAGCACCAACCTACTAGAGGCACCATCCCCTATAATATGAGGCATCAACCTCAATATGGATAATTTTTTTTTCCAATCTGCTATAATGCTGATCATAAATCTACCATAAAATTAATTACAATATTTTCATAAAAACATATAATAAAGCTACCATAAAATTTCTCACAATCTCATACAATCTGCATACTTTCCCTTTGAATTCTGCTCTAATATTCCTCACAATTTCTTCATACAATATGCAAGTAAGCTCCTTATATATTTCTATGATGTATACTTTACTTCTTTACATTAACTTGTGGGTGTATATCTGATATATATTTTATTTTTCACACACTATCTTCTTCAATGTATGACAGACTCTTTCTATGCCTTCATAAAGATCATCTTCACAAATTTGATGAAATTATTCTCATATATCTTCCTTCTTAAATCTACATATATCCCTTGTCAAATCTGCTCATGCACTCTTCATGAATAAATCTGTTGATGTATATTTATCTTTAATACTCCACATACATCTTTCACTTTATTTCCACATTCCTTATTATCCTTTTATACTTCCATGCTTCTTGGAGAGGGGTGTGATTATATGAAGGGACGCATTCCTTCCCAACTTACATGTCTCTTTGTTAACATTCCTTAATCTTGATCGTTGCCTTTAAAAACTTAACCACTGCTTGTTTAGGAATTGTTGCCTATTTAAACTTGGGTCAATAAATCGTGATTACCTTTGTCTTGGCGCCAACTTTATACAAGTTTCCTTTTGGGTGCCAAAGGGTGATTTACCCATTATAATTAAATATTGATTTAAATTTATTATCTATTTTAAGGCAGCACCACTATAAGGGGGTTGGCTCCATAATTTAATTTTTTAAATCATAAAGGTGCCACAATTGAGGTCGGCCAACATTAATAAATAATTTTAATTTCATTTCATTGATGTCTTGTGAAGATAAAATCTATCCTTGGAATATTACGATTAGTGACCTTTGGCCTTTATATGATTTGTCCATACACATTTGACATCAATGACAATATTGCCAACAAAGGTCTGATCTAATTGACCAACAAGAATGGTGAATTTATAGATATTTCCTTTACCATATTTGACATCACTGACAACTTGTGCAACAATAATATCAAATCATTTATGGACATAGATTCACGTTTATTTTAAGCTTAATAAATCACAATCATTTGACAAAAAGAAAAAATTAAAAAATTCCCTCTATTTCAATTCAAAAATTTAAGAAAGAACGAGTACAATTTGAAAACAAAAATAAGAATTAAAGTGCTCAAGCACTCATTCCCATATTAATAAGGGCCACAATGTTGACATAAGATAATTAGTTTTCTTAAGATTCATTTTTGTAAATTTATACCAATGAAGTTACAAAGTACAAATAAATTTATAAGTAATATGAAGCTTAACAATTCTAGGCTCTTAATATAATCTTATTCCTATCTAATTATTTATGTACCATGAGGTTTGTGTTTGAAATAAGAATGAATCTTTGTACTTTTGACCACTCCCTATATGAATTCCACCACGCACCCAATGTTCTCGTTGAATCCATGCATCTCGACCAAAATCTAGAATACCAAGAACCTGTCATGAACAATAGAGCATGACCCTATAAGATATGCTACCATATACATCATTATACTTAAATTAACAATGAAAAGAAGAAATTGAAGTGAAAAAGACATTGTTAAAGCAAAAGGAAGAAAAATGCAAAAGGAGGTTGGAAATTATCCGTGAACAAGTGTCTTGAAACATAGTATCACAAAGCTAGAAAATAATCATGAAATATGCTTCTCTTATGATAAAGAGCAAACTTTGATTTATTATATTTAATCTCTTTTATAATGAAGTGTATCAACATCTCTATGATTTCTTTTGATAATATTATCAACTCTTTCAAAATAAAAACTTCATTTCGTGTATTGTTCAATTCTATCTACTATAAAAGAAAATTACTAATTAGAACTAATTTACAACATGGTAATAAATTATGATAATATTTTCTAATAGAAATTGTTACTACAAAGTGTTGGTAGTTTTCTTAATTTTTATTTATTTAAATTGACTGTATACTAAAGCGTATTAACATCTACGTCATTGCTTTTGATAATATTGTCAACTCAAAAGAACAAAGGGTTGAACTTTCAAAACAAAGATTTTTGTTTGGTATAGTACAATTCTATATGTTATTAAAGAGATACACTAACTAGTGTAAACTTAGAACATGACGATAATTATAATACATTTTTATAATAGAAATTGTTACTATAGAGTTTGTAATTTTATTATTTTTTATTAATTTGAATCAACTTTATAATAATGTTCATTTTTTATTATTAACATCTATGTCATTACTTTGGATAACATTGTCAACTTAAAAGAACAAATTGTTGAACTTTCAAAACAAAGATTTTCATTTGGTTTATTGTACAATTCTATATGTTATTAAAGAGATACACAAACTAGCGTTTAGAACATGGCAATAATTATAATACCCTTTTTAATAGAAATTGTTACTATAGAGAATTGGTAATTTTCTTATTTTTTATTAATTTGAATCAACTTTACAATAATGTGGTTCATTTTTTATTGTGTTTTAATAATACAAACTTTTACAAAATTAATAACATACTTAAAAATATATCACAATATACATATATAGTGTAATATAATGTTATCTAAGATATACAAAAAATAAACTTATTTTATAGATCCACACTCAAATATGTTTGATGCCATTTTTACTTGTAAGTTAAACTATAATATAACTTCTCATAATCAAATTAAAATTTTTAAAAAAATACTTTTAGTAAAAAATTCTTCTATAATTTTTAATATAATTAAAGAAACTTATACTTAAATGATATCAACATGTCTACTCAAACTAGTCTATTCAAAAAATATATAGTAAAACATCATTAAATGTTCACCATTATATTTGACTAATAACCACTTTTACTTTGAACTATTTATATAGTAGAAAAAAAATCGAGTATGAAGAGCTTATTTGTCCAATGATTGGAAGTTCTCAACACTAACTAAACATTCTTAGCTAATGATTAATCTATTTGCAGAGCCATTATGACTACTAACCTAACACACAATATAATTGCCATTTCTTTATGGATAAGACATTTAGGTTAATTTGTTTCAAATTAAGGAGATAATTATTAGACATTAGAAATTTATGTTACTGGGGCTTTGACAATGTGAAAGTAGACATTCTATTATAATGATAATTGGAGTTACCATGACATCATTATAATTTAAGAGGCACATTGAAATCATTGCACATCACTATGAACCGGAATTGTTGTATGCAACTTGTTGACGTCTGATGATTATCCCCCAATCATTGTTACAAAGTTGTCCTAAAACAATCCTACATTCATTATTAAGCATTTGCATATAAATACCACCTTAGAGATTGGGATTGCAATGGCTTAAAAATAGTGACCATTTTCCTTAGATTGTCTTTTAAATATTCATTTGACAAAACTGACCCTCAATTTATAAACGGCGATCGATTTCTTTGTAACAAACAATGAACACCCACCATATGATCATTGTTCTCTTATAAATAAATAATTGGTTAAGAAATTATCGAACAAGAAGACATTCAAAATGATAAGAAAATGTACAAGACTAGCTAATGGCTTATAATTAGTGTGACATAACACTCAAAATGATGAAATATCATAACACATTAAAGGGGAAATGGATAATCAAGATGCTCACAATAAGGTGAGGTCCCTTTTTCAAAAAATAAAGTTGAATTATGATACCATTTATAGGGGCTATATTATAGTAGTTGGTACTAGGATTGTTATTTGTAATTGTTCTCTTATAAATAAATAATTGGTTAAGAAATTATCGAACAAAAAGGCATTCAAAATGATAAGAAAATGTACAAGACTAGCTAATGGCTTATAATTAGTGTGACATAACACTCAAAATGATGAAATATCCTAACACATTAAAGGGGCAATCGATAATCAAGATGCTCACAATAAGATGAGGTTCCTTTTTCAAAAAATAAAGTTGAATTATGATACCATTTATAGAGGCTATATTATAGTAGTTGGTACTAGGATTGTTATTTGTAATTAATGTGGTTGATTTTTTAACAAGTGTTTATTTGGTTTTGAGCACAAATATTAATGATAGAGTTGAATAGCAAGCAATTTTCAAAGGTATTGTTCTTGATAAGATTGTGGGACGCAAGATTCTAATTTTGGAAGGCAATTTGATTGTGGTCATAGGTGGGCTGACAAAGAATTGAAACCTAATTATTATAAGGCAACCAAGTTATTGCAGGAAGTGAAGGATTCTCACGACTCTTTTGATTAAATATTCTTCATCCATTGTTATAGACAATGCAACAAGGTGACAAACTTCTTGGCTATTGTCAAGGTGGATCAAACACGTTTTCATCAATGATTGTAGATGATGTTGATACATTGGCAAGTCTACATCCAATTACAATTGATCTCCCACTATGAAGTTTTTGTAATTCATGTTGAGCGTTAAATGTTTTGATTTCTAGTGGGTGCTCCTTTTCATTACACCTCACTTTTAAGTGTTTTTCCTTTGGGCACTTGTTTTATTGATTACCCTCATTTAAGTTGTTCACATTTCAAAGGTGGCAACTCATTAGCATGCCTTCATGTATTGGTTTCTTCACACAAGTGGTTGTGTTGAGATTTTGTTCTATCATGTTGTTTTATTATAAGTGTTTAGTTCATATTAGCTCTCCTTCCTATGATTTATTCAGTATACTTCACTATGGCCTACAAACAATCCAAAATCTAAGGTCCCTTCTACAAGGGAGTGGTGTCCAATAGGCAATTAAAGTCATTTTTAATTGCTCTAATATTGCAACCATTAGTTTTATTGAATGTGTTTTGATTGATGATGACCTTTGTTTTCACGAGGTTGGTTGCAAGAAAGCCATGATTCGATAGAGTTTTCAAATTTTGATTATAAACATATTCAATTGGCCTCTTAAAGATGAACATCATAAAAATAATGAACAAACAAAAATTTATTAATAGATGACATCATCTATTGATCAATGCAAGATGGCAAATGAAAGAAAATGCAAAAGCAAAGACGATAGAAATTCAAAGAGGAAATATCTTGAAAGAAGGTCAAGGTACAATAAAAGAGTACTTAAAGAAATTTGGCCAAACTCAAGGAAATTCAAGATAGTCAAATTTTGGGAAGATTGTTGGTGGATGTGGATTAGGGACCTATAGAGATGAAAAATATTGAACTAATAGGATCTCAATACTTAATGTCAACCTAAGTATCAACAAGGAATTCAAAATCATATCCATACTAGATAACCTGCTCCACCCCATAGTCAAACCTCTGACAAGCACAATGATCATTGCAAAATTCTTTGGAATTTGGAAATTAGTGGAGAAAATTAAAAGTTGGATGGGTAGTGTTGGTTCAAATGTCTATTGCCTAGAATCAATTTCTTAGTTATGAGCTTTCTACAAATTATGTTTCAATAGAGGACCATGGTTCATGAGGAACTTTGGATTATATTTACCAGCTTGGATGCCTAGTTTCAACCCAAACAAACTAATCAAAATAGCCTCAATATGGATACAAATTTACAAACCACATAGAAACTCTACTTAGAAGGTATTTTCAAGGAATTTGCAATGTGTCGACGGAGTGGATTTATATCTTCAGGTTTGTGGAAGGAAAGGAACTAGACACTTATGCCAAAACCTATTAATTTCAATCTTAGCAAAATTGTTCAAGTGGTGGTGCTAACCTCTTCTTTGGGTTTGTGGACTCGAGAGTTGGATTATGAATGCTTCCAAATTAGATGCTTATCTTGTTCGAAGGTTGGACATGTGGCAAGAGAATGTAGGAGACAAAAAGGATGGATATAACACTAGTACCAAGGAGAAGAAAAAAATATGGAGAAAAAATCAAGATGAACAATTTGAATTCAAATTTGAGCTAGAAAGGTAGTCATGTAGTGAAAGGAAAAAAAATTGATGAGATCATTTAGATTAAGGAAGCTCTTGTATTGGGAGATTAGGTGGTGTCATGAAATATTGCAAGGGAACGTATGGGTGAATTGGATCCCCTAATGCTTGAAGGGGAATTTTGTGAAGGAAGTAATGTTGAATTGGTAGACACCCGCAAAGCTAATGCAAGAATCAAATATTGGAGTGCTGCCCAAAGGAAAATTATCTATAAGGAGGGAATAGGGATTTCTCAATCTTTAGCTAACATTAGAATTGGTAGATCAAGAGGGAGGCAAACAAATGCAAACAAGGTGAAGGTGGCAACCATAGAAGTAGAGAAGGGGAGGCCTACAATCAATAACTTCACTCAAAATGGAGGCAAGCACCTACCTAAAAGGAGATCATGAGGATACTTAGTTGAAATTTCAATGGCATAAACTTCATTAACAAGTGTTGTTTGGTGAAGAAATATAGTGCAAATTTTACTTTGCTTCAAGAAGAGAAATCCATCGTGAGGATGTCAAAACTTTCTTTGGAAAGGGTTGGAGTAGTTGATAAGGTTCTTGGGTGGATCCAAATGGTGTGGTTGGCAATGTTGTTGTGATGTGGGAAGTAAGAAGTTTTAGCTCACTCATAGAGCCCTCTCAATATTTCTTTGTATGATGCCATAACTAACTTCAAGCCTATAGTGTCCTATGTATGGACTAATTGTGGAAAAGGACAATGTCTAAATGTGGGGCAATCTCAAAGAAATTAGACACCAATATGATGATCAAAATTGAATTATTGGCAATAATCTTATTATTATCCTCAACACAAAGGATAAGTTTCTAGGGAATTGTCATTCATTCTTTCAAGCTCAATCTTTTAGGAAGTTGGGTTCATAATTGTCACTTCCTGATATAGACCCCAAGGAAGGATGCTTCACATGGCCCAAAGTTCATCAATAAACTCCAAGGTTCATCACATGGCCCTAGAGAATTTATGAATAAGATTCAAAGTCCTCCCTAAAGATGACTCAAACCATTGGCATGTTTAGTGTTAGTTTAGATGGGACCCTAGACTAAGGGGTTGCCCTTGAAAGTGCATTTTTTATTTTTTTGACCACCCAACATTTGAGCCTAACATGAAATAATGGTGGATGAATGATTTCATGGGATGCACGACATTCATAATATAGAGGAAGATAAGGGTGGTCAAACAAAAGGCTAGGGATTTGAAATGTAAGATAATTGGGGATTTATTCATGCTACTATATATAAGTGCGATTTGCTACTTCCATGTCTTTAACACACAAAAGAGCCTAGACGAAGCAAACTAACCTTAACTACCTCAGACTACCTAATAAGTTTTAATCGAGAAGATCAAGATGATAGAGATTGCAAAACATATTAAAATAAGAGTTTCAAGAATAATTACAGGTAGACAACTTCGGGGGCCAAAGGACAGTGCGCAATAGTAGGACTCTAGGATGACACGCTATAGTTCGAGGGATGCGTTGGCGTCTCGTACAGACAGAGCAATGAACCCTCATACAAAACTCAAAAGGATCTGCTAACTACCCGAAAGTAGAGATTTGTCTAACCTACTGTTGGCGTAACAACTAACACCTCTGGAGTAGAAGTTGTTATGAACAGCCTATGCACACTACGCAATGAGTGCTCTTCAAATTATGGAGGGGAAGCTCCCTCGTTATGCTTTGACAAATGTACTTGCAAAGGAAAAATAAGCTAAAACTATGTCCTGTCTTTTTGTTTCAGCTGCTAGAGGCACAAGGCTTTCTTGAAAGAACTTACACGTTGCAGCTGAGTTTTCTCTGGTTTCGCAAATCAACTAAACTACAACTTATATCTATCCAATCTCCTCAGGAAAACAGAGCAAGAGGAAATGGAGCAAGGTTATGACTATCAGACGATAAACGCATTCAGATTCTCTACTTGAAGGCAAGGTGGCGCAACTATCATCTCAATCTGAACAAGTTTATTAAGCACAAAACAGATTTGAGAATTTGCTATGATAATCTTATGAAACCCTATGTGGCATAACACTCAATCAGCATAGTAAAGACTCATAAACAACTTTTATCATCAAAATCTTTGTGAAACCCTATGTGGCATAACACTCAATCGTAATGACAAAAGATTCACAAAACAGATTTTCCTAATCTAAGAGAAGATTCACCATGAAAACTTTATGAAACCCTGTGTGGCATAACACTCGATCAGCATAGTAAACACTTCACAAAACGGTTTTATCATGACAATCTTACGAAACCCTGTGTGGCATAACGTTCGATCATAACAATAAAAGATTCACAAAACAGATTTCTCTAAACTATGGAAGAATCCAGCATTACAATCTTTCGAAACCCTATGTGGCATAACAATCAATTGCAATAATGAAGACACATGAACAAATACCATAAAGAGCAATATTGAGGGCAAGGTAGGCGCAGCATATATTTCTCTCTCAAGCAAAAGTTATTACAAATGAGCAAAAGCTCTTATTTATATACATCAAGGTGTAGGTAACCCTAAAATCACCTTGAGTTCACTACAGTTCTTGCAATGCATGCAAGTTATGCGCCCTAACCCTAATGAAGTAAACTATACAGTTAACTGGGCAACTACCCTCAGTTTAACTGGTACAAATAACCTAATTGGACAATGTGCAAGCATGCACGCCCTTATTTAAAGCAAAGTTAACTGGCCACTACCTTCAGTTAACTGGAAACCCTAACCCTAACTCCTGTGTTGATAACTCCGAGGATGAGATAAGCATGTGTTAAGTCAGCAAGTGAACTGAAGACTGGAAGTCTAGTTAACTGCTGCTCGGACTCAACCCTAGAAATTAATGCACGTTCTAACTGGCAGATCACTCCATGTCAACTCGGTCTAACACTTCGACCAAGAACTCATCGATCTCCCTGTCATCTGGCACTTTGATGCTGCTAAAAATAACAGTCTGCTTCTTTAGTTCTCTGCCACTTTCAGTAATTGTGTGCACACCATCTTTGCATTCTTCAGTCGCCTTTCTCAAACTGGCTGCAATCACTGAAACATTTTCTAATTTTGGCGCCCTAGGTTCACCTTCAAGGCTGTCAAAAATCAGCTTCTCGAATTCCGCTTGAACTTTTTCCAACTCAACATACGTGCCATCTTCGAGAAGATAATGACACGGGATCTGAACAACGAAGCCACTGACAAGTGCAAGCACTCCAACTACGTCATCCTTCAGTGAAAATAACTTGGAAGAGATTTTCTCACATATTTCTGTTCTGAGAAGGTGCTGCTCTTTCCAAGTGAAGACTTTCTCTTGATCTTCGATCTCCTCCAAAGCATCGCATGCAACTGATAACTGAGATACAAGAACGCGATCCTTTGCCAAGCTCTCTGCAACTGCAATATCCAGCAACTGAATACCCTGACGGAGTTTGTGTGCCTCACTCCTCAACTGATATAAATCTGCAAGAAGAGTCTTACCAGCAGCAACTAAACTGTCAATCCAATCATCCAAAAGTCTGCCATGACTGACCAACTGATCCAATTTTCGTTTCTCTGCAGGTGTGTGCTGAGGAAGAACAGGTGCTCTATTTGGATTCCCATGAACAAGATCAGAAATGTATTGACGAAGTTGACTAATTTCAGTTTTGAGTAAAGCCTTATCTTCTCCATCCTTCGTGATACGCTCTTCAAGATTATTGGTAACAATCTTGAGAAGAGATACATCTGTCTCTCGTGTGGTCCTGCCAAGATTTGCCTTAGTGAATGTAAAATCACCCACTTCGACCTCGTCCAAGCTTTTACCTTCTGGAGGCACTGCAACTTCTATCACAATCTCTGATTCAGGGGTCTTTTCGATATGCACTTGCTTCTTTATCTTCTTGTTTGATCTCCTCTGATAGGGCTCACCAAACTCAGATAAATCAAGATTGTATGACGGTTCACGCCTTTGTCTTCCCAAAGACTTTTCGAGCCAACAAGACTGAACAATATTTTCAATTCGTGGAGAAACTGTCCCTGATGTATCAACCTGTGGTGTTTCAGTCGTCTCCGATCCTGCTTGAATTTGTGGCTCGGGCTCAGAATCTATATCAATAGGCGGAACGTGAGGTGAACTAGGAAGTGAAACGTGAGGCTCAGTCTGGATAACTGTCTCTGTTGGAACTTCAGGAGCACTCTCAATTTGTTTCTGCTTCCTTTTACCAGTAGCTCTTTTCCCTGTGTTTCCACTGAGTCTAACTCCTTCCGGAGGTATGATAATGGCTTTAACTCTGGGTTTTGCTCTAGAAGTAGAAGGCAATGACGAGAAATCCTTTGGCGGCTCTGCTACAGGAACTGACTTCCGTGTTCGCTTGCTCTCCAAGAACAACTTACTAGTCTTGATCACCGATCTGGAAACCTCTTCAATAGAAGTATTCTCCTTAGCATACCAATCAGGTGAGCGAAGTGGCTGCCTAGCAACTTGATCCTTAACATAAGAATTGAGAAGAACTTCTCCATCATCATCCGACAAACCATCAACATCTTCTGACAAGTAATCAGAGAGCTGTCCAACAGTAAGTCTACAATAGTGACGACGACGAACTTCAAATTCATCTTCACAATTTGCCCAGAAGTCTTCAAGTGCTGGCGCATGTGCAATCCCTCGCTCTAACCGATTTGCATAATGACCGAGAGGATCATAGGAACGTCTCTCAGTATAAGGCTTGAATTTGAACCTTTCCATCTCAGTAGACATACGCCTGGCATCTGTTGCTGCATCACATGTGAAAATTCCCAATGAAAATGGAAAATTTGCCGCAGCCTTATGACGACTACGGAGAAAGAAGTGAACGTGCTGCATTTGCCTGAGGAACTCCATAAAGACAATCTTGTCTGACGGATATCTCGGCAACATCAGAGGCTCTCCAACATAACCATAAACTCGGAGGTACGTGAAAGTAGGAAACTGTATGAACCAATCTGCCCAAGTCTCCATTGCTGATTTGGCCTCGGCTGAAATACGAATGTGCATCTCATCATCAAGATCTCTCACGGTTCTCATGGCAAAGTGATCATTCACCACTCGGAAGTCCTGCTCAGACTGAGAAAACTCTAGCTGTGGATAATACTCATGAATATGCTGAACACCGAGAGTACCATTGGTTTTAAGAAGTCTGAAACTACCTTGAAATGCCACCAAGTAAACCAAATAAGATATCATATGAAACTCGTGATGCTTGAGAAAGTTAGAAATCTGCTGATGTAAGCAATCACTAATTAACATAGCCCAGTCAAAACGCTCTGTGCCATCAAGGATTCTGGTAATCAGGTAGAACATCCATGGACGGAAAGTGTTAGCATCTGACTGGCCGGTAACTCGATTGAGTAAGGTGATCAAAACAGCAACTTCTCCTTTAAATTCACCACGACCAACCTTCTTAGGCAAGTTAGTTTTCTGAATTGTCAACCATTTCTGAGCAACCTTTCTCTGTGAACGTTGATGATCAGCATCCCATATCTTTCTCACAAGCTTCAAGATCAACAGTAAAGTTATCTGAGCGAGGAGAAATAGCAAAACATCTTTCTATGTCCTTCGGCTTGAGACTGCAAACCACTCTTCCATCAACCGATCTGATCTGTCGTGAAGACGAGTCATAATGCTTAATGCAAGCAAGTACGAACTCAAGATCGAAGATAGAAACAGGAATGGATGCCGCTGCCAGCAACCCGGAACGCTCAAGATTCCTCATCGAATTGCTGCTAACACCTTCTAAACTGCTCAGATTGACCACTGGATAAACATGGTTTAGGTCCGTATCTGAAGTCTTGGTGAAATTATGTGTAAGGACTGATTTCACCTTGTAATCAATGAGATTGAACTGCATTTTGAAAATGGTGACTTTTGACTGTAAAGTCGAATATGTTTGAAGAACTTTCTGAAAAACTCTGAACAAGGCTAAAAATAGCTTCTGACAGGAGAAATTTTCGAAGAAATTCTGGAACATGGGTTTTGTGCACAACTGAATTCTGAACAAACCCAGATAGCTGGATTCTCGAAAAAATGTGATTCAAGCCCACATGCAAAGAAATTCTCGGAAAAAGGCTCAGAGCTTCAGAATGAAGGCTACGGGGCGATTTTCTCGAAAAAATCTAAGAAGTGGGTCTTGTTGCAAACGCTGAAATATGAGAACCCAGATGAACAGATTCTGAAAATGTGTTGAATTACTCTGGCATGCGAAGAAAGTACCTAAGGTGAGAAATAGAAGAAATAAGACAGAAGATAGAAAGTTTTGCTTGTCTGCTTCTGAAAAATCTGCAAATCTCTTCTTCGAATCTTTATAAAACCTGCATGCAAAGTGGAAATGAAGTCTAGAATTGACTTCCTCTGAAGAATCTGAGCTCGTAGCTTCGAAGAACGCTGAAAACGGACACCTGAATCACCTTAAGCTTGCTGGTTGCTCAAGAAAATACAAGCTTTCAGAGCAAAAGATGATGCAATAATGGACGCCACTCTTGAAATATATAGAATTTCATCATAGAAATTCGTACTAAAGCAAGCATGCATTAAAAATGGCGCTTGGCTTCTCATTGGACCTCATAATAGTTAACTAGAACTCAAACAAGCTCAAAAGGTGGACGTGCTTTAGGGTTTGCCCTTTCAACACTTCAGTTGAACTCATCATGCGATTTTAGCTTCAGTTAAGACTTGTCTTAAGTTCGCCATCTTCAAATTTGCTTTAGATTCATCAATTTGACCTAAAGCGTACCCTTTAGATAGCTTCAGTTAACAACAAGAATAAGATAAGAGTTCGCCATCTTCATGCAAAGAATAAGCTAAAAATAGCGACCCTTTTGGAAGTTCAGTTTGGCCTTCAACAAGTGCGCCAACTTCACATGCTTTAATCAATTAAAATCTAAAAATAGCAACCCTTTTGAACTAAAGTTGCCTTCCTTAAAAAGTGCATAGCTTCACACAAAAATGCTTCACTTTTCAACCTTAAATATGGCGACCCTTTTGAAACTCAAGTTGACATGCAAATTCGCCATACTTCACAAATCTTATGCTTCATGCTTCACAAAATAATGCTTCATCAAAATATGGCGTCCCTTTCCATGACTTCAGTTAACATGCAATGAAGCGCCATCTTCACAATCTTGACCAAATTCGCCATGCATGCAAACTTCAGTTGACTCTCAGTGATAATCTTCAGTTAAACTTAACATGCAATCAAGTTAACTGAACATGCAAGGTAGTTAACTGAACATGCAAACCAGTTAACTCGACATGCAAACTGAAAGATCACTCCACATGCCAATAAACGAACTGAAGATGACAACCCAGAAATCGTTCAGTCTAACTGCAGTCAGAACTCCAGTTAAGGCGTCCATTCAACTCACTTTCGAAAATTCAAATTTGAACTCTTGGGCGAATTCCAGACTTAGCCAAATTTCATGAAAATTTAGGCTAAAACCTCTGCCGGGACCTCTGTTCATCCCCTGACACTGGTTGACTGACTTCTCCGATTGGCTGGCTGACAGGTGCATTGCGGAGCTGAGTAAAAATTGATCAAATGATATCTTGATACTGCACGTCATAAAACTGACATCTGAAGGCTCAAAAATCCAAGCGCCTTTTTCAAAAGCTGCGCTTTTTCCCTAACTTAGTCAAATTTTGACTTCTGCATCTCGAACGAAGGGAAAAACAAAATCCTTCATAACTTATGTTTTATCAACTTTCAGGACTGGAACTCAGGTTCACTGCGAAGCTAAGCTCGTTCTGCACGACATCTGCAAAGGCACATTTCCCCAGAAAACATCATCTGAGGGGTGAAAAACAAGAGCGCCCTTTTCAAAAGTTGCTCTTTTGATTCCAGACTTAGCCATTTCTGGAAACGACAAAAATAATATAAAAACTTCCACTGCAAGCTGACGAGACATCTTCTGATCTGACGGAGACAGGCAACGGAAAGCTGAACGTAACACAGACACATTAGGCATCTTAAATCATCAGAAAGAAAGCATTGAAGGCCTGAAAAGCTTGGGCGCTTTTCTCAAAATGTGCTCTTTTGCTCTTTCTTCTGATAGTTTGACTAAGATTTGACCCAACGTTTGACCTCAGGTTCAAGCACTTCAGCAACTCAGATTCACCCACTGACGGATGCGTCGCGAAGCTCGAACAAATGTGAGATAAACATCTTGGATGGCATTCAGCCAAAAACCTACATTTGGCACCTCAAAAAGATGGGCGCCTTTCTGAAAAGCTGCGCTTTTCTCCAGTGTTAGCCAATTCTTGCTTTCGCCTTGATCTGCACTGTATCTTCCGTAACTTGCTCAAAACAGGTCCGTTTGACAGGCTTGATAGCTCACTGCGAAGCTGACGTGATGCCGGACAAAAGTCTGCTGGAGGTGACAAACCCTAAAAACAGGATCTGAGCCCCTAAAAGATAGGGCGCCTATTTCAGAATGTGCTCCCTTCTCCAGAGATAGAAAATTTTGACCTTTTTCGTTCAGATTTTCATTTTTCTTAAATCTCTTCGGTAACAGACTGACATAGTACTAACACCAACTCCATATTTAAAAACCCCAAAAATGACCATTTGACGACACTTTAACAAGATTAAGACTCAATTAAGCAAAATGCCTTAGTGAAGCAAAAATTTTGGTTTTGGGTACAACAGCTACTAATTTAACAAAAAGAGAGTGTTGATAAATGATAAAGGCAAGATACTAACTTACAATAGGTCCTGCACTTTGAAGCTTCCCACAAAGCTGCACGCAAGTCAAACGGGTGAAAATGTTGGGGTTGTTTTGGGGCTTGCATCAGTCAAACCCTCAATTTGGTGTTCACATTGCCATGAATAGCCAGATAGATAGACAGAATAATAGAAGAAAAGTAAAATAGACACAAGAGTGATAAAAACAAACCCCTGCTACGAAGAACTTGTATCATAAAATAGAGACACTAAGTATTATAATAGAAAATTAACAAGAAGCAAGAGAGCATTATCAACAGTATGTGGCTCCCTCTTGGCTTGATAGACACAATGTTGAGTGCTTGCAAAAGATCATTGGTTGTTGAAGAGACTTCAATCTAGCAAACCTTCGCCATATTAATGTGATGTATAAGAGAAGAGCAAGGAGAGCGAGTTGGGGAGAGTTCAAGTGAGAAGTGTTGCAAGTGAGAGTGAAAGCATGATTTGTGTTTAGCTACATGCGCTGGAAGAGTCGTTACTCTCAGAAGCTTGCCAAGATGACACATGTCACAAGCCAAGACTTCCAAATTCCTCGTTTCAACTTGCAAAAGTACGTGGGTGCAAGCGTGCTACGCACAAGTTTGTGCCCACACAAACATCCAACTCATTGTTTCATGAGGAACAAGGTGGTGAACTGTGGTTGCTTCATCATTAGTCCTTATGGGCTCAAAATCGCACAATTTGAACTCATAAGGTTCTTGTCATAAATGCGACTAGGGCCCATAAATGTGGCGATAAAATGCACAAATGTGAAATTGCCATGGGGCACAATTTTATGACATTACATTTTGCCCCCACTTTAGTGAGTTGATTTTCACGAAAAATTAGCTACACTAAACTAGAAAAGAGAACATTAGAGCAAACTCAAAAAACTAAAAAACTTTACGGATTTTTGTGCCAAAAAGGTTACTATAGAGGACGCAGAGGTCAAGCAGGTGGGTATCGATGATGCCCCAAACAATCAAGCTCAATGAGAAACCAAAGCATCTAACATGAAGCTTCATTCTACAAAACTCAAATTTAGCTCAGCTCAAAAAACAGAAGAAGCTACCAAGGCAAGAATGCTCAAGAAAAATCTACTGGTTCGAAAGAAAAATATGAAGAGGTGAGTATATGCCCCTTCCTAGTTTTGCCCCCAGCTAGGTGGGGTAAAAATAGAAAAAAAAGATAAGACCACGACCGTCAAGAAAAATGGCCTCGAGGGAGCTATATATACTCGGGTGGGCCCTTAGAAGGGTCATTTGCATTATTCATTGCGAGCAATTTGTTGAATTTTGTGAGAGAAAAGTCAGCAAAATGCCTCCCAGATGAGAGTTTGAGCAGTCGAGGATCAAGCAGTTGTGTTGGGCAATGGCCAAGGGAGATGAGGTTGATGAGGTGAGTCTGATTCAATCTTTATTTTGCATTTTTTTGTAGTTTTTTTCAAAATTTGCAATGTAGGCATCCCAACAACATGAAGGCATCATGTTGGCACATTGGTGTCCCACCAGTGCATTTGTGGCCTTCGATCGCGCTAGCGTCCACTAGCCACACTTCTATCCAAGTAGCTCCAATGGAAGATGACCTCAAATAGTAACGCATCGCGCAAATGTCTACCCAACATGCCTACATCCCAAAGGCCAGTCCAGAAAAACTCACATAGAAGAGAATATTTTTGATGCAGATGGATCTGACTTAAATCTTTTTTCCTTTTTGAAGGACTATCATAAGATGAGTGATCACAAAGGCAGATGTGTGCTTAGAATGTTGATGTTGATGGAGCATTGCGACTCTATCACCTCCACCTTCCACCTATCAATAGGTGAGATGACTATCACATTGGAGGACGTTTACAAGATCATCAGCCTACGCATTTGTGGACAATGGGTGGCACTGGATGAGACACACTCGACTCGGGAGAGATTTGAGGGCCTACAATACTATGCAAGGCACACAAACACTGGTGACAACACCGACCACATCTAAATTCGCTAATTTCAGCATGGTCGGGCGGTGGTTCCTATGCTGAGTAGGGTGATGGTAGTGACTTGCCCTCTCGAGGACCATGGACAAGCAAGGCTCTCACCTTCACGGAGGCCTTGCCCATACAATCAGAGAGATGGAGGAGCATCAGACCATTTTTGCATGGAGTCATAGCATGCTCACACACCTGTACCACAAGCTAGGCAGTTTTATGCATTAAGTACTCTAGCCTTACCACTTGCATGCTTCTATAGGTGTGGACGTTTGCACACATTACTTGCACCCAGCCAGTTGGGTATCCTCGAGGGATAGCCCCTGGTACATTGATGGCCCATGTGCACGAGCTAGTATGTAAATAGAGGTATCGAGACCTCCAATTTTGGAGACTATAGTTTTATACCCTTTGGGTCGACTAGATCAAATGGCTGCCATACAAAGGCATGTGGTGGGTTGCAAACTGACGACAATTGCAACATATACAACATGAAATTTTTTCGTCAACCACACCAATTTTGTCATCATGCCCTATTATTGGTACCAGGTCATGCGGCAATTCGAGATTGTGCAAACTATTCCCCCAACACCCCCATCATATGCACAAGCAATCAAGAGCATGGTGAGGCCAGGCGATTGTCGACGTCCAATCATAGAAGACATTGTTGTCAACGACAACGAATCAAACAATGATGATTGGCCCCCAATGCTGCCAATGGATGACATAGGCATCATTGTCAGGTTCAAGACCTGGTGGCTAAGACATGGTCCCACTCTGGTTTTCCCAATAGATGCCCCCAAAGGTGATGGCGATGTTCAAGAGCATGCACCACCAATGGCAGGAGGGGGAGACAGAGGCGACGACGATTTGCAATAGGCAGAGGCAGCGAGAAGAGCAACACAAAGACCGAGGCGACGGTGGAGGCTCTCATATCCTCTAATTGCCATCCCAATGTTAGTGGTACCACTATCAGCAATCGACAACCCTATCGTGGTAGTAGCAACAATGGGCACAAGAGGCACAGGTCCTAGTGTCACTCCTCCACTTGATCCACACTAGCAAGTTGAGAACCAGGGTGCAAGAGTGATTTATGTTATTTTCCTTTCAATATTTCAATCTCATCTCATATATGTATATACCTGTTTGTGTTGATATATCGTGTGATATATTGATGGGTCTACTGCTCTATGGTTGCAGTGGGCACACAAGAGTGGACCGCATTCATTGCACAGTGCATTTCAAAGGTGGCATCAGTCGTGCTAGTCTAGGGAAGTGTCTTGGACGCATACAGGCAGCTTCAATGGGACAACATGCCCACCTTTTCAAGCCTATGGAGCTTCTCAAGGCAATATATGAGGAGGCGCGAGTGGAGGCGGTGTCGAGGACTGCAAACATTACCACTCTCATTAAACAAAGGGATCAGTGGTCAACGAAGTTGTGAACTACACTCACCAAGAGAGACGAGGTGAGGACAAGAGCACAAAGTGTCGAGAGGGCACGTGACACTCTACATAGCCGACTTGATGACCTCGGCAAGCAACAACTATGAGGCCAGCGGAAAATCCATAGCTACAAGAGGAATTGAGGCAGGCCCAACTGCAAATAGTTGAGCTATGAGGTGAGATCCAAGGATTACAAGCAAGCATGTTAGTCTCGCGATCACACAGATCATGCTCTGTCACCTCTATCCAACCTAGACCACGATCTCCACAAAGACCAAAGGGCTCAGGGAGCCACACACCCAAGGGCCAGATGCCCATTTTGACACAGATATAGTCACCACTCATTTTTTTATCGTAGTGGTGTGATACATGTACATGACATACATTTTAAATATATGAGATTCCACTTTTGACATCATGGTGTTCATCTTTATGTGTATGCTTTTAATTTCAAGTATGATTATGTGATGGATGTTATACTTATGAATGTATGTTTAGATTAGATGCTATCATGATCTATGGATGTATGTTAATCAAATACAATGAAGATTTAATTGCCTAACCAAAAGATGTAATTAAATGTAATGCATAGACACATAGCATAATAAGACATACATATGTATGTAATTCCTAATCAAAAAAATTAACCACACATATTTACATCATAACACAAAATACAAATAATGTGATAATGAAGGAATTTAATAGTATAACAAACTACAACCACGAGGGATGCGCATTACACACAAGACATAAAGACACTATGCATAGTATCGACGAAGATGCATTGCAATGATAGGTTATTTTAGAGGCGTTCCATCCATAGATGACAAACCATAAGCACCAAAACCATACACAGAGATGACAGTGTACAAGCCTAACAAATTAGGGCTGAACTTCCCCTTCCAATCAGGTGACACATTTACATTTCTCTTATTCAAATAGAGAACCAAGTCACCTACCTTGAAAGTCCTAGGAAGAACACCATCATTATAGTGATTAGAGAGTCATCCTTGATAAGCTTTAAGGTGGTCGAAGGCCTATAATCGGTGCTCATTGAGTAACTCAATCTAATGCAAATGATTAGCACAGTAAGTTTCATCATCAATCAACCCTTTAAGGGAAACCCACAAAGATGAAATTTCCAACTCCAAAGGCATGATAGCCTCAACACCATACACAAGGTTATATGGCGTTGTGCCAATCGCTATACAAACACTCATGCAACAAGCCAACAAGGCATATGTCAATTAAGTATGCTAATCCTTACCACGTTTCTTTACTATTTTTCAGAGAATAAGCTCAAGCATTTTGTTAGATGCTTCAACTTGGCCATTAGATTGGGGATAATATGGTGTAGAAAATCGATGTTGAATATGAAACTTCTCCAGGAATTGTTTCACATCTTTGTTCTTGAATGGGGTGCCATTGTCAAAAATAAGGGTAGAAGGCAATTCAAAGTGAGGAATGATATTGTTCAGAAGAAAGCTACATATGGCTTCAAATTTCGTGGATCAAACTTGAATAGGTTCAACCCATTTCGTAAAGTAATTTGTAGCAGTGATGATGAAGACATGTCCGTCAGAAGGAGATGATATTTTTCCAATAATATCCAACCCCCATTTTGCAAATGGCCAAGGAGAGGTTTGATTTTGAAGCTCCTAAGCGGAAGCATGAATCAAACTTTCGATAAAGAACATCCGACAATACAACATATCGAACCGAATGTTTTTGTATCTAAGTGCAAACATTTTTCATCGCATCGTTGGGAAAATTTCCAACCTTCAGATAATTATAAATGTTAGAATACCATTCCTCTGAGTCCATGTGAGCACACACAAGAGCATCGGATTCGGGTTGATCTTAGACAGCACAAGAGCAAAGAATATGAACCACAAAGTGGTATTCTTCCATATCTTTACTCAAAGGCACAAGGGAGGCCAACACTCGCCATGGCATCCGTGTGTCAATTTTCTCTCCTAAGAACACTGTCTATCGTGAAAGAGGAGAGATGATAAAGCAAGGATAAGGCCAAATCCTGATACTGAGATAGCTTATTCTGCTTTGCTTGGTACATCCCTGTAATTTGATTTACAATGAGTTCAGAATCACCATGTATGTGAAGATGTTTTATTTTTAAAGCAATCACAGAACACAAGCTAATGATAAGGGCTTTGTACTCAACGATATTATTAGTGCAATGAAAGTTCAATTGGAAGGATAGAGGAACTCGCTTACCCTCAGGAAAGATCAAAACTACTCTTGCTTTGAAGCCAACTTGACATCTTGATCCATAGAAATACATCTCCCATACAAGTTTGAGATCAATTGTAAACAGATCTTCATCCAAAAATAAATCTAGATTAGGGAAAGAGCCAGATAAGGGAGCATCTGCCAATCAATCGGCAACAACTTGACCCCTAATGGATTTGAGTTACAAGCTTGATGTCGAACTCAAAAAGCAACATTACCCATTTTGCCAACTTTCCAACAAGATTGGTTCTAGTGAACAGATGCTTTAGAAGATAACTTTTTACAATGACATGAGTTTTGGCAAGAAGGTGGTGTCTTAACTTTTGTGTTGCAAAGATGAGAGAAATACACCATTTCTCCTTGGCAAAGTCACGAGTTTCATAATCCACCAAGATGCAGCTAATGTAGTAGACGGCTCTTTCTTTACCATAATCATAATACTGAGCTAACAAAGCTACTAAAGCATGAGGTGATGCAATAAGATAAAGCAAAAAGGGACTATCCTACATAACTGGCATTAAGATAGGAGTATTGGCCAAATAATTTTGATCGACTCAAAAGCTTTCTTGCACTCATCATCCCATCGAAAACAAACATCTTTCTTCAGCAAACATATAAAGGGAAGGGTGTGATCAACCAACTGAGATATGAATCTATGAATTGCCTGAATCTTCCCCTGCAAACTACACAGTTGAGAGATGTTTCTAGGTGGAAGCATGTTAACAATTGTGTCAATCTTATTGGTGTCAACTTCAATTCCACGATGAGAAACTATGAATCTTAAAATTTTGCCAACGTCAACGCCAAAAACACACTTAAGAGGATTTAGTCTCATCTTCTAGAGTCGAAGCCTTTCAAAGATAAGACAAAGATTTTCGACATGATGTAGACGAGTCATAGACCTGGCCAAAATTCCATTAACATAGTCTTCTAGAATTTTGTGAATGAAAGCATGAAAGATTAAGGTCATCGCTTGTTGGTAAGTTGCAACTGCATTTTTTAACCCAAATGGCATGACCACATAACAGAAAGTACCCCATAGGGTAGTGAAGGTTGTCTTGTACTGATCTTTTGAGTTAATACGAATTTGAACATAGCCTGAGAAGCCATCCATGAAGGGCAAGGCATCCCTTGCAGTTCAGTCTACAATCATATTGATAATAGGCAACAAAAAATCATCCTTAAGAGAAGCCTTATTAAGATCACGAAAGTCAATACAAATGTGAATACGACCATCAAGCTTCCTAACAACAACAATATTCGACATCCAAGGTGAGTAGTCGATAGGACAAATAAAGACTACTTTTAATAGCTTCTCTATCTTAGTCATAACCAACACAAGCTTGGGATTCATTTTCTGGATCTTTTGTTTAATATGCTTAACATCGGGACATACAAAGATATTGCGAGCCACTACAGACTCATCAATACTAGAAATGTCCTCGTATGACCAAGCGAAGATATCCAGGTTTGAATGCAATAGATCAAAATGTTCTTTAGATTCTTCTCAAGAAAGACACTTTTCGATTTTAATCACCTTTTCAAAAGATTTAGGATACATGAAAAATTTCAGTAGTATTCCCTTTGAGGATAGAATTACAGTCTTTAGGATGGGGTATAGGAACATCATCATCCACATTAGATAAAGGAGCCTCCTCATCCATGCCCAAAACAGATTCTCCAAAGTACACATGTTCATGCAAGCAATATGGGAATCGTCATTTATGGTGAAAAGAAGGCAGATGGGAGAATACACCTAATAATTCTTCCAATGCCTCCTCTAAAGAGAAAACATCTAAGGGAACTTCATCAAATTCTACTTTACCCTCAATCAGTTCAAGATGAACTAGATCAAGAGGCTCAACGGAAATCATGTTGACACTCCACCACAGCTTCTGTGTAGATTGTTCAAGAGACCAACCCAGCCCCAAGTTACGCTTATGTGGCCTAACTTGGATAGGGACTTGGATTCCTTGTTCAATACGCCCACAACCTTTACAATTATAACCATATTTAGAGACTAATTTGTATCCAAGGTCGTATCATGTTTGCAAATCCTAAGAAGAAGGTGGATCTACATAGTGTCATTCCATCAATGAGTATCGAACGCATCTACAAGATCACAATCATCCTTCTTGATGGGACTAAAAAAATTAGCTTCCTCAGTAGAACAATGATTACTTCCTCATAAGGGGTACAACCATTTTCCTTGGCAAGATTCTAATCGATTTTCCCAATGGGAGGACAATAAGCTTTCTTAGCAAAGGTGTATGAGACTGTCGGAAGGTCAAGGTGGATAGGATCGACTTTGTATTCCCCAACAAAAAAATCGGAGAAATCCAAGGATCCCCAATTGTCACTAGGACACACATTTGATTTAGAAGAAGTGGAAGAGGACTTAGGATTCTCCACTTCGAGCTAATCTTCTTTAGTGGCATCCATCTCAAGGGCAGTCTTTAAGGCAGGCAACACCAAAGAGCATGCTAATGCATCAGAAGATAACAATGGAACACAATTCTTAAGAGTGGAAATAATTGAGACCTAACCAATAGCTGCAAACTCGCAAAGGTGTATAGCCTCGGGGTTAGCCTTTTTGTAATTACTTCATTATTAGCAACAAATTTTATGCAACGATGTAAGGTAGAGGTTACAGCCCCCAAAGCATGAATCCAAGGTCTTCCCAAAAGAATGTTGTAAGGTAAAGGACCTTGCATCACATAAACCAAGGTGGGTACGATAATGGGTCTCAACCTCAAAGGCGGGATTAGTGTGCCTAGGGCTTAACGACCAGCATTATCGAATCCACGAATGTACAGAGAAGAAGAATCAATTTTAATCTTAGGTAATAAATTGATGCCACATACGAGACTAATTGGTGTCAACAAGAGCACGTCTAATACCAATGTTATTAATGTTACTATAACCATCAAAGGGTTTGCTTGCTTCTATACTTCCAAGGATGGGAGTTCTTGTGGATAGAATGAAATATTTAGCCAGTCTGCACAAATATGAGCCATCAACACATTAACATCCATTAGCCTAGCAAAAGAAGGCAAGAGGATCTTTTGCAAGGCTTCCTAAAGCATACCTTGGTAAACCAAAGCAGACTGAAGCAAGTCCCACAGTAAGATCTTGGTTGGAGTAACATGGAGTTGCTCAACCAGATCATAATCACCAGGTGCTTTAGCTATAGGCTTAGATGCCAAAGAAAGACTTGGTTGAAACAATAGTGTAGTGTAGGAAAAAGTATCTCTTTTTCACACTTAATTTGGGAATAATTAATAATAAAATGAGCCTAATGTTGCCTTAATTTAGTGTTGTAATATGTCTTTCATATTCACATTAACTTTAGGGCCCTTTTAAATTAAATGGACTTAATTGTGACTTGTTTTTGGTATTGTAAGGCGTACCTTTACACTTTCACATTAATCTAGGGCTTTATTAATTGATTGAGGTTAATTTTCCTTAATTGGCCCCTTTAATTCAAATCCAAGCCAAATTAAATGCAAACTTTGAGGGATAAAATCTAACATTCATAAATGTTATTTATAACGCTTAACTTTGGAAGATGTGTCCTAGGTAAGTGACCTAGGACGTATTCACCATAGGGTGATTGGGTCCTCACTTAGACCTAAGACCCTATTTTTACATAATGTTTAACATTGACCGATGTGTGTCCTAAGTAAGTGGCCTAGGACCCATTCGCCCCATGGCGAATGGGTCCTCACTTAGACCTACGACCCCCCTTTAATATATATATTTTTAGCAGTATTTAATGATTTCAAATCCACAATTCAATGTCGGCTTGTGATATTTGAATTTCGGGAATTAATGGTAAGGTATGTATAAATACAAGGTCATTTCACTATGTTTCATCTAAGCAATCCTAGCAAATTGAAGTCATCTTAAGAGCATTCAAGAGAGCATTTCTAAGGCATTCAAGGGCAGATTTGTAGAAGATTATTGCAGCAATCAAGATTCCATCGTCATATCAAAGATGTATTGCATCATGCATGTTGTTTGAGCTAATATGGTGATGTAGTGTTCAAGATCTAATCAAACATATCAAAGACATTGTCTCACATCAAGTTTCAAGTTCAAGATCTATATTCACTGAGGCAACCTCATACTAGTTTGCAGATTTGTTATCCAAGGTTCAAATAAGGATTGATTTTAGGTTGAAGATCCTTTAAAGAGCAAAATTGAAGAAAGTTGCAAAGTTGTCAAAATTGCAAGAAACGTTGTCATGGGAGTAGCCATGGTGGTTGATATCACAATGAGGTGATATGTTCCTTTTCCACATATGGGAGTAGCCATGGTGGTTGATATCACAATGAGGTGATATGTTCCTTATATGGGAGTAGCCATGGTGGTTCACATCACAATGAGGTGAAGTGTCTTGTACAACTGGAAGTATTCCTCCCTACGTGAGAGGGAGTGTTGATGTTATTGGCAACGTCGGGCTTCTACTTCCAACCTAGATCATTCTATGAAGCACAAATTAAATGATAGCCTAATGGCTATTTAATTTGTTAAGGCAACGATTAATGAAGAGGCGCTTCATCATTACACATTATTTATTTATTGTAATTATTTAAGTGAAGAGGCACTTCACTTGGAAATTAATATATTTCATCTTGGGCCAACTCTCCTTGTAATTCGCACCATTTATTTGTAAATTCATTTCATATGGTGGCCGACCTTGTTCATGAAGAGGTGCGACCTCTTCCACAATTTGTATATATATGAGATCACTTCATTCTATCAAGGCATTGATTACATCATTCATTAGCTCGAGTTCATAAAGGTGCAAGTTTATTAAAGAGCAAATTGAAGGCTTTCAAGTGCAGATCAAAGTCTTCATAGAAGGCTGAATTATCATCAAAGAAGAGTGATATTATTATCTGAGTTTGCATCAAGTTTGATGTTCTTATTTGGCCTTGTGATTGGCCTCATTGTAAAAGCAAGTTGGCTTCATTATTCAATATATATATGTGATATATTATTTGTTGGGTTTTTTCTCCCTCAAGTGGAGGGTTTTCCCAGGATATATACTATGTTTGCGTGTCTAATTTTGGATTAACTTATGCTTATCTAATCTGATCATAAAAAATAACAATTGGAACCCAACAAATAGAACGAATCCTCTTAGGAGAGGGGTTAGCTGGAGTCAAGTAAATGACGGATCTCTTAGGCATTTGAGGGGCCACAAAGATAGTCACTACATTCACATACTTCTCAACTTGCAAAGAGGAAGTAGACAGTTGTGATGCAGAAGTTTGTTCAAGAGATATATGAATAGGAGATGCCTCTAAGAAATCATCTACGTCATCATCTAACATATTGAAATCTTCCTTAGAAAAAGCATTATCATAAACATTAAAACATTGCAGAAAAAGATCTTACATGTTTCACGTTGGGTTCACCAAAAATGTAGAGGGGGATTTGCTACTACCAAGTCTCTAAGACACAAAAGAGCCTAGAGGGAGCAAACTACCCTGAACTACCTCAGACTACCTAATAATTTTTAATCAAGAAGATCAACATGAAAGAGATTGCAAAATGTATTAAAAGAAGACTCTCAGGAATTATTACAGGCGGACAACATTGGGGATCGAAAGAACAAAACACTATGATTTCTGAGATAGAGGGAGGAGCTCTCGACAAAAGGATGACAACGTGACTCCAGTGTGGCGCGTTGGTATCTCCTATGAACAGAGCAATGAACCCTCAAAAAGAACTCAAAAGAATATGCTAACTACCTAAAATCAAAGGTCTGTCTAACCTACAAATTTAACAAAAAGCGAGAGTGTTGGTAAATGACAAGGCAAGATACAAACTTATAGTAGGTCCTACGTTTCGAAGCCTCCCACAAAGCTCCACACAAGCAACCTCCACACAAGGTGAACGGGGAAAAATGTTGGGGTTGTTTTGGGGCTTGCCTCAGTCAAACCCCCATTTTGGTGTTCCCACCTCCACAAATAGCCAGATAGATAGAGAGAATAATAGATGCAAAGTAAAATAAACAAGAGTGATAAAAGCAAACCCTGATATGGAGGAGAACTTGTATCATGAAATAGACACCAAAGTGATAAAAGCAAACCCCGATATGGAGGAGAACTTGTATCATGAAATAGAGCACAATAAGTATTATGATGGCAAATTGACTATAAGCAAGAGAGCATTACCAACAATTTGTGGCTCCCTCTTGGCTTGATAGACACAATGTTGAGCACTTGCAAGAGAGCTTTGGTTATTAGAGACTTCAATCCGACAAAGCTTTGTTGTAGAAATGTGATGTAGAAGAGACGAGCAAGGAGAGCAAGTGTGGGAGAGCTCAAGTAACAAGTGTTGCAAATGAGAGTGAAAGGATGAGTTTTCTTTAGTTGCATGGGTAGTAAGAGCCATTACTCTTGGAATCCTGCCATGACGACACGTGTCACAAGCCAAGACTTGCAAGATTCCTTGTTTGAACTCGAGGAAGTACGTGAATGCTAGCGTGCCACGCAAACATGAATGCACCACGTAGATGACCAACTCATCGTTTCACAAGAAATGAGGTGGTGAACTGCAGTCACTTCATCGTTGGTTCTTATGGTGTCGAAATCACGAAATTCCAACTCATAAGGTTCTTGTCATAAATGCGGCTAGGCGTAAATGCGGGGGTCAAATGCACAAATGTTAAATTGCCATGGGATTCAATTTTACGACATTACAACTACAAAAAGAAAGTTTGAAGAAGAGTTGGAAAAGGTAATATTAGAGTTGTCTCAAGCTAGTCCCATGGTGGATATTAAGGAAAAGTATAGGGAATTGTTGTTCTTCACAAACTCTTGCCTTAGGGTGGAAGAGATATATTAGATATAAAAATCAACATGAGATGGCTCAAGCTAAGGAATACAAAATTCTTTCACCTATCCACTAATATCAATAGACAAGTGAAGATCGATATAATTTCCATTCCATCCAAAAATGTGTTGGACTGACATTGAGGCCATTAACATGGGATCCAATAAGGAGAGATTTGTGGAAGTCAAGAATTCTATGTTGGGGCTCATTCCATGACTTGTAAAGCAAGCACAAAACAATGAATTAATGAATCCATTCTACTTTGAACAAATTCATAAAGCCACTTTCTCTTTGGGAGATAGGAATGCTCTTGGGCCAAATGATTGTTACATGATTTCTTCCAAAGATTTTGGGACATGGTAGGAATGGACATTTGAAAGGTAATAGAGGAACAAGATTCTCGAAGTGCAATCATAAAGGAGTGAAATATAACCTTCCTAGCATTGATCCACAAGGTTCGTCATCAAGAGGCCTTTCACAAAATCATGCTCATAGCTCTATGCAAAGCAATTTGCATGATTATCACTAAGGTTATGGCTTTGAGATCGATATCGTGCTTGGTTGGTTTAGTTTTTTTGGAGCATAGTAGATATATTGAAGGGATAAATATCTTAGATGAAATCATTGTTGCTCATGAGATTATCAACGCTACTAAGCACAAGGGAAGGCAGGGGAGGGGGAAGGGGATGTTTTGCATAAAGCTTATGACATTGTACCTAGGACTTCCTTGTGCAAGGTAAGAGAAGATTCGAACTCTACAAGGACTAGTACAAATGGTTACACAATTGTATCTCCTTGATAGCCTATTCCATCCTCATTCACAAAGTCTTTGTAGATTTTTTTTATAGTACACAAAGGAATCAGACCAATAGATCATCTCCCTCCATTCCTTCTTTTGTTGATGCCAAAAGTTTCCAATAGAGCCCTCAAAAAGGAAGCCACAATTAAAAAATTTGAAAGGAACGCAAGTCCCCTTAAAATTGGACGACATTACGCATTTGCAATTAGTACACAATATACTATTGTTTGAGGTCTCAACAGGAGAAGTTAGAATTATAAAAAAGGTTTTAAATAAATGACACGTTAGAAATAAATCTTAAGAAATCTAAAATGTTCTCTCTTATAGATTATGCGGAGGCTTCCCTTAAAATACAAAATATTCTAGGATTTAAGGTAGATAAACTCCTATGTAATTATTTAAGAATGCCCCTATTGGACAGAAAGTCCTCTTGCAAGGATTGGAATGTTTTGGTTCATAGCATCCATAATAAACCATCCTCTTGGAAAGGGAGATGGTTGTCCCTTGCAAGCAACCCATGCTCATCAAGTCCACATTGTCTACAATGCCTATGCACACTATGTCTCACTTATGAATTACTACAAGGTTGCTAGAGTAGCTAGTAGCATTCAAAGGAATTATTTTTGGAAGGCAACCAAAATTATAGTGTGATCAAATGGGACAAGGTGTGCAAGCTACAATATGATAGAGGATTGCACTTTAAAGATTACAAGACGATGAACAAAGATCTAGGAATGAAATTGATATGGAAAATATATAAGGAGAAAGACATATTGTGAAGTCACATCATGCAAGCCATGTACTTTGCTAGTGTCAATGAAAACATCATTTGCAAGAAATCTAATGGAGATTCAGTATATGAAATTTCTTGTATAGTTGCAAAATTCCACAATAGCATATAACATGGAAGGTGGGGGCATGTGATAAAGTTTGTTTTTTAGGGATAATTGGATTAAGGACAAAGCCTCGATGGATATCAATAATCTCATCCCACTTCCTTCTTTTTTGGGTAGAGGTTGTGAAGGAGTCAAGGATTATAGACTGGATGGTACTAAGGGGAAGGGATATAACTCCCTCAAATCTCCTCACAATATAGTCTCAACCTACAATTAGATATCAACACTTTTGAGTAATTGTCCCATTAACTTTGTGGGGAGTGAAGAGAGATTCATTTAGGATAACAACCCAACTAGAGATGTCTCTATAAGAGATGCATACATTAATATTTCCCAAAAGCTAAGGACAATAAGGCCTTCTTTTGTAGGATCATTTGCATTAAACATGGCCTCATTATAAAGGCAAGCATGTTTTTATGGATTAAAGTGAAAGAGAAGGAACTCACCTAGGACAAATAGGTTGTTTAGTTAGACGAATTTGTCTAGGTGCATTATGCACAAGGAGGCAGAAGAATCTAATAAGCATTTCTTTCTACACTGTGGTTTTTCATATAAAATTTGGAATTGGATCATGAAAAGATAAGAGTATTCCATGGCCTAGCTCAAGTAGTCTATTCAAACAATTTTTTGGTTGGTACTTCAAAATAAAGAGATTGAAGCTTTCTTTTGTCCAAGAGGTAGCTCCTTCATTGATTGCATTGAGCATTGGGCAAGAAAGAAACCATAAAACTTTTGAGAACAAAGAAAAATCAAAGGAGCTAATGTAGGACAAGATCGATTCCTTACTTATTGAATTTGAAGATTGTTGTAAGGAGGGGTTACAAGTATATGATGAGGAAAACAAGTGCAACAAACTCTGGCCTAAGTTAAATTGGCTCCAAAAGAGAAGCAAGGACTTCATTCCCAAACCATTGGTTAGACTAACTAGAATCCTCCAACACAAGGCATGATTAAGCTCAATTTTAACAAGGCTACCGAAGGCAATCCCAACCTTGTAAGTGATGAACTTGTTTCCAAGAATAGTAATGACAACCACTTCTCATTATACCTTTTGGCTTTGGTGTAGACTCAAACAATATGGTGAAGGCTAGAGCTCTTCTTTTTGGGCTTAAATTGGTAAAGGAACAAAAGTGGAAGAACTTGGAGGTTTAGGGTGGCTCAAAGGTTCTGCCAAAGATTGCAATGATGGGAAGGCTTGGAGGTTGGAAATGATTATTGTGGAGGTATGCACTTGTATAAGGGATTTTGAAATCAACTCTTTCAACCACATCCATAAAAAAGTAAATGGAATGGCTCGCTAGGAATTTAATTACAGTGTTAATATCAAGGACAACAAAGGTGATGAACAACAAAGTTGGTCTAAAACGTCCTAGATGAAGCTTTGGAGCTAGTGATTATGGATGTACGAAGATAAACTTGTCCACCTAATAAAGGCTTAGTAATCATGTCAACAAGGTGGTAGTGACTTAAAATATTTAGGACTCCATAAGGGCAAATGTTATCATAATTAACTCATTGAAGGTGTGGAAATTCAATGTGCATGAAGCACAATGATGGCATTTGTAATCCGGCAATTAATATGGCTTCACCAATGGGGAAGGGTGTTATTCTTTGTATAATGCTAGCCTTAGCTCCACATACATCCTTCCTCTCCTTTAATAGTGTTGTTTTCTTAGAAATGGACTCCTTTTGATGGAAAGATCAAGGGTGAGTAGGGAATGACAAGGAAAACTATGGTTAAAATAGAGCATAGCAACATGAGAAGATTAAGGGTGGGTAATGAGAAGATGTTGGACAATTTCATAGAGCATATTGAGAGATAAATCTCAAACCCAAACCTTGGAGAATGAGTTATAAGGATTTGGGATCTCAGAAAGCAAATGGATGTTACCCCATGCATTGGTGTCAAAGAAGCCATGACCAACCTACTTTTGGAACTTAACTAGTCTTTGGGTCATTAGAATGTCTTTGATGTTCCACAATCTCTCATCTACACCACCATGCTCTCCCTAGCGACAAGTACTTATTTTGTAAAAGACAATAATTCTAATTTAAAAAACCAAACAAAGTGTTTTTTTTATTATTATCTATATTGCTTCCACAAATCTCTACAAAGAGAACACAAGATACAAGCCGACGTGGAAGCAATTGTAAAAGCCATGAAGGTTCAACTGAATTTTCCATGTCATAAGGAAGAGAGGGAGGATTTGGTTGAAATTTCTCATCTTAATGTATTTGTTTGTAAGAAATGTATGGGTTATGTTGGGAAGGCTCGATGAGCTATGTAATATACACTATCTCTCCCTTTTTTTGTGTCTGGGTTTATGGTGTCAATTGGGGTTTTTGGTTTTTTTTTTGTGCTACTATGGGGATTGTTTCACTAGTTTGCTAAGAGTGCGATGGGTGTGGGGCCAATGTAATTTGCCTCTCTCATTTACCACATTTATTGGATTGTAATGTCCCTTTTCCTAATTTTCCCTAGACTGTGCCTATGGGTCACAATCTCCACAAACTAGGGTTAGGGTTTTCACTTTATCAAATGAATAGCTCCTTGATGAGGTGATCTAGACCTTGCAACCTGCATTCAATCCATAAACAATATTTCCACACATACACATATTTGTTAGCATTAGCATCATGGTATCCATTTATAGATTCATCACAAATGCAATTAGTATGAACTAGGAGTAACATGCATGGATCCGCCCAAAGCCATCTGCCAAGCCTAAGTGGTTGTGTACCACAACTCTCCTTGTGGGTGGCTTGTATCTGCTTTCCCACTGATGTCCCAACCTCAGAAGACACTTCACCTACTAGAGGAAGCTAGTGGAGCTTATAGTGGTCTAGGCCTACCACCCCTCCATGGCCCTTCCCTTCTTTGGTCTGAGCAGACTTGAGTGGAACCTCCACCCATCCATGGCATATCCCTACCTTTGGACAGGGCAGATCTTAAGTGGACTCTCCACTCATCCACGACCCCTCCTTGCATTGGGAATAGGCGGATCTTAAGCGAGGTCTCTAGGGACCACTTTCTCAGGCCCTTCCTCGTAAGCAAGTTTTCAAACACAGTTCAGCTACTAGAGGAAGAGGGCGAGGATTTGGTTGAAATTTCTCCTCTTAATGTACTTGTTTCTAAGAAATGTATGGGTTATGTTGGGAATGTTGGATGAGCTATTTAATATACACTGTCTTCCCTTTTTTTGTGTTCAGGTTTATGGCGTCAATTAGAGTTTTTGGTTTATTTTTTGTGCTATTATGGGAATTGGTTCACTAGTTTGCTAAGAGTGTAATGGGTGTGGGGGTAATGTAATTTGCCTCTCTCATTTGCCAACAACTGTTGGATAGTCTGGGTTCTAGGTGTTCCACATGGATCAATTTTGAGTAACTACAATAATAATATCAAGTGGTTGTGTATGTCAAGGATATTCTCTTTGACTCTATTTAATATAAGGACAAATTAATCTTCTTGGGTTGTATGTGGATTGCACTTTCATTGGCTCCCATCTCATGACCTTTGTAGTTTCAATCTACATGGCCAAGTTCATTTTTTCTAGAATGATAATTTATCAATGGAAATAGATCTAGTTAGAACTTAGCTATCCGAGTCCAAGTGTCAATGCTCTATTCTTTTTTGCTCATGAGTTAAAAAAAGGCACCATTAATTATTGTGACATCATCTAAAATAAAAATATAATTCTTTATTTCATTACATTAAACTTGCTAAAATCCAATGATCTAACTCATTAAGGTTAATCTAACCCTACACATCTTACTCCATCTCAATAATCTTTCTTAAATATAATTTTTATTTTACTTTATAGATTTTCCAATCTTTACATTCTATTATGGAAATATTTGCAATTTTTCTTTAAAAATATTGAATTTTTTTTTTGAATAATTTGTTTTTTATGTGGATGATTTTAAAAAACTCTTTTACCATTTAATATAGTTTAAGATTATTATTTAGGTGTCAAGTTTTAAAAAAAAACACTTGAAGTTAAATGATATTAATACTCAATATTTGTATACTTGAACCCCTTAATTTGTAAACATATATAATTTGTGATAAATCTAAATCTATAAAAAATGATAAGTAATATAAAATCATAGATTATTATAAAATCATATAAAATAATGTCGATATTGGCATGGTGCGATTGTTTAAAGGTGGTGTTGTTATTGTCGCCAAGGTTCAAACCTCATTTGTGTGGTATTGTTGAGTGGTTATATTGGAGACGAGGTCCCCCATTTGTGATCTCATCAGTTCATAGCTCTGGATCTAAAACATTTATCCCTTCATAAAAAAAATTAAATTTAAGAGAAATATAAAAAAAAATTGGAAGTCATTTGAGGTCTCTGATGTTGATTTTTGTTGATTTTATCCTTATATTTGATTAATTAATGTTTAAAATTCTATTGATGATTTAGGGAACAACAAAGGGAGAGAAGGTAGGTTAGGCAGGAGGTGAGAGAATCTAGACATGAAACTTGCACAAAAGAGGGCCTAAAATTTTCAGAATAGGTCAAGATTACATAACATGAAGTACAGGAAAATAGCGTATGAGGTACATGAATGTTTTCGGTAATACAATTGAAAAAAATACATGTTTTATATTGTAATTTGGAAATACTTACAGCTCCACCCTTCCAGATGATTGTTAGTGGGTCCGTTCTAAGCTGCAATACCTAGCAAACAATTTGATAGAAACTGCAGATCAGTAAATCAAAATCTGTAAAAGTCAAGTCTACTATAAGGAAGTCAAAATTGATCTTATTTTCTTATATTTGAGATACAAAATTATGTCCACCTACCCACAGAGTTATCAAATAAAAATTTTGTCCAACAGAGCCTTCAGAGATTTACCGAGAATTCTTGCAGAACTCATTTAAGAAATGAATAATAACAAGACCAGGTTATACAATTAATTATAAAATAAGATGTATATTATGTGTAGAGGAACATTTGAGTTCAGTTATTAGTGCTCATAGGGTCAAACTTTTTTAACAGAATGCTGTGTACAAGAGATGTTTGTAGTAAATTTGTAATATGTCGATTACCTAGAGCTGCTACATTAATTTAATGTCAGACATTTTACAACTTTCTAAATCAAGCGTCCTTGTTTTTACTCAAAGCGAAAACATAAATTAATATTGTGATATGCTTGAGGATGATATTGTTCCTCAATAGAAATCATTGCTGTCCAGTTTGTAAACACTCACATAGTCACACTAAAGATTTAATATAATATTAGTATGGATTTGTAATTTGTAATCATATTAATATGACATTATGATATACATTAAACCTTTTTTTTTAATCTATAAATGAAGGGAAAACTACTTCTGACTTCTTTCAATTAAGTCTTGTGCATTTTTTTAAGGTTATTTTAAAAACTTGTGTTTTTTAATGTTTGGAAATTTTGTTGAGTCCTAAGTACAAGTCACATTTTAGACCTACTGAGTTTCTAGTAAGTCCCAACTTTTTGAAATGTAATTCCACCTATGACAGAGCTATAACATTGAGTCATTTGTTAAGGGATTGTAATATTATATCTTTGGGACATAGACCATTCACTAAAATCATATAACCTACTTTAGTTCTTGCAAACTAAGACTAAGCCAGAGCACACACACCACATAAAAGGGATTATTATTATTTACCTACCACATCTCCATCTAGGAACAAGCAAAAGATGGTAAAGCATAATAAAGCAGAAAATTGCCTTAGAAGATGACCAATCAAAATGCTCTTAACCAAGGGTATCCACCTTCTTGTCCTGTATAGGGGATTCCACAAAACCACTTCTACAAAATTGTGCTATATGACCAAAGTTGTTGCACTTATAACATATGACATTGTAATCCAACAAAGGAGAAAATGAATTGTTGTTTCTGTTTAAGAACCCAAAATTAGTTCTTGCACATACCCTACAATCTGTTGCTTTATGACAAAACTTATTACAAAACAAAAAAAATAACCAAAGAGTTTTGGAACCTGGTCACGCAAGATTGCCTTGGATGAAACAGTCTTCTGAATTCATCTTCATTCTCTTTGTCAGGAGTGCCAGTTTTCCTGTGGGATATCACTTTCTTTCTTCTTGTTGCTATCACTATTGATGGAGCTCTTGAACTCATCTGCATAACCTTTAGGCTTTTCTTCATTTATCTTCTTTGGTGACTCACTAGCCTTAGAATTTGAAACTTCTTTAGTAGTCTTCTGATATTCTTCATACCCAAGACCAGTCTTAATGAATGCTGACTTTTGGGAATTGATAATATCATCTAGTATTTCGGTGCTCCTCTAAAATTTTATGCTTCTATTCAACTAAGTAGTTGTTTTCTCTAGTTTCTTCCTCAAGGAAACAATTTCAGCTTCTAGCAGTTTTCTTCCTTTGTCTTTAGCTGAATTCTCACTTCCTCTTTTATCCTTTTTGCATCTTCAAGTTGAATCTTCAGACTAATACTAAGCTTGCTGATATCGCTTAAGGCAGAAATGAGTTTTTCCAGATCCACTTCACCATCCATTTTGACAATTTCTTCCTTTTCTGAATCCATCTTTTCGTTTCCTTTGTCTCCACTTTCCAAGGCATGTCACTCTTTGTTTCTATTGCCATAAATATACTTTCTTCTCTATCACTATTGGAGATACTTTCATCGCTCTCCTCAAATGAGCTACAAACTTCTTTGGATAAGACTTTTCTTGCGCTTATGGAAGTTCTTCTTTCCTTGTTTGTGGCTCTTTTAGTATGGATGATGTTTGCTCCCTTTCTTTATGTTATGATCTTCTTCATTGTCACCACTTTCATTTTTTGCATGTGGACACTTAGCAACAAAATGTCCTACCTTTAAACAATTAAAGCATTTGAAGGGTAGCTTATCTTTGTATTTATCGGATCCTTTCTTGAGCTTTCTCACAAAATGGGCTTCATTTGCATCTGATTCATCATTGGAGCTATTGCTTGATTCGAGCTCTTTATTCTTCATCTTCTTTGAAGCTTTGAAGTTTGCTTCTCACTTTCATGACTTCTCCTTTTCACTCCTTATTTCGTATGTCATGAGCATCCCATGCAATTCATCCATTGTTAATTTGTCTAGATCCCTCATCTCTTTGATTGCGGAAACTTTCACATCAAATTTTAAGGGAAGATACCTTAGCACCTTTTGCACGATCATTGAATCTTCAAACTTTTCACCAAGCCCGCCGATGGTGTTGATGATTTCATCCACACAAAGGAGATAGGCTGCAATATTTTCTTCATCTTTCATTTTTAGACTCTCAAATTGTTTTCTATGGGATTGGAGCTTTGCCTTCTCCATGTTGTCATCACCTACATAGATGTTCTTTAGTTTGTCCCAAATTCCTTTTGTCAATTCACAACACATAACCTTGACAAACTCTAATTCCAATAGACCACACAAGATAGAATTCATAGCTTTTGCATCGTTTTCACTAGCCTTCTTTCTAGCCAGATACATTGGTGGAGATGATGCAGCTATATAACAACTCACAACTGATTGCCAAATACCAAAGCCAAAGCCCATTAGATAGGTTTGCATTCTTATGCTCTAGAATGCATAATTTGTTTCTTCAATCAATAGAGCTCTATTTGAGGAGAAACATTCTTGACAAGCCATGGGTGTTCCCAAGATCTACCTTCTAGCACTTAGACTATTCTTGAAGGAATCAACTTTGATATGAATTGAAGGGCAGACACTTATAGTGAGAGGGGCGAGTAAATCAGTATAAGACAAACTTCTACATATTTAAAATTCAACAACAACAATAAGAGCAAGCAAGCAAGATCCACACAATTCAAGAACACTAGATTTACCCGGAACCCCTTTCGGAAGAAAACCATTGAGGAAGAGTGCTTGGATCTACTATACAAATTCAGCCACAACAAAAATAAAATAATCTTACAAATCTTTGTAGGCACCAACCCACTGGAGACACCAATCCCCACTACTAAGCACCAGCATAGCAAGAGACACCAATCTCTTCTATTGAGTGGCACCAACCTCTAATGAACAAACGTTTCACGTTCTTGAATATAGCTTCTTCAATTGATAATGATCATTTGAATCTTCTTCAAAAATCTGCTTGAATTGTTTTTCAAATATGCCTTTCTTCAAAAATCTCCTATAGTAAATTTGCTTTGCTCTTGTTTTTGAATGATAATGCATTTATTGCTTGCTTTCTAACCTCCACTTCAACTTCTATTTATACTCCAATGTCTCTTCACCAAATAGGGTTGGCCTTCTCAAGGGAGGTCAGCCACATAAAAATAATAATAATTTTAACTTATTTTCAATTCCCCCAAAAGGGGTCGACCCATTTCAAAGAGGGGCGATTTTACAAAAATATGGACACCATAAATTGGGCGCCAATATGAGACAAGTTTGAGTCGGCCAACATTTGCAATAAGTTAAAATTCAAGAAAAATATCCCAAGGGTCAGCCCACCTTCTTGATTTCCTTCTTTGACAACATTATGCACCTTTGACATCAATGACAATAATATCTCCGACACTATACTCTATCTTAGATTTCCAAAAGTTGTCATTGCTTATCATGATCCTAAATTCGTCAAATACTTGAAGCAAACCTTAGGGAACATGTTCAACACACAATTTCACAAATCAATTATATTGAACCAGCATATAAATGGGCAAACAAAAGTAGTTAACCATGTATTTTTCCATCTATTGTGCATGTTTAAAAAAGTACATCTATGCCAATAGGACTATTAGTATGAACAAAAAGAATAAGATGAGAGAAGAGGCATACAATTTAAAGAGAGAGCGCTACATTATATAGATTCAAGAAACATTTTGTTACAACCAACTCATTATAGAGCTACAATACTCTTACAATAACTTTATTAAGGACCTATAAATAACCACCTAATTTACTATGTGGAAGTGCAAACAAACACTTTATCATATTATTATATTCTAACATTCTTATAACCCCCTTCATGACTAAACTAGGAGTTGGAGGTTTACTCATTAAATTACAATATGGCTCCTAAGATGTATAGAAACACAAAGAAATGTTTCCATGAGTAACCTTCATGATAATAGGCACTTGAGAAAGATATGCAAAAAGAACAAAATGGACATGTGTTGCTATGAAATTATCAATCTATTTGCCTATCCTTCAAGTGGTGCATTTGATTTTGTAAAATTGTCATCTTGCTTAAATTAAAAATACCAGTCAAGCCTTTGAAGCACAATAGGCCAATTATCAAAAGACAAAACAAGAGACAAACTCTATATTTTGGTTGAACCTCAATGAAATTGGAGACACCTTCAACTTTGTGTTGCACATAGCGGGAAAAGAACCACTCTAAGTTTGATGCATAAGATTCTCCCATGAACTAAAATGTACATCTTTTAAGAGTTCCACAATACTAGCTTCTATATAGACCTCCTTAGTTGACCAAGTTTCCTCTAGTGTAGCATTCAAAGCATGATCAAGTTTGTATAAGCCTTTGTACACACTACTTGATCTAATCCATCAAACAATTATTTTATACCATTTTAAATTGAAAACAATGCACTCCATCCCATGAAATTGAACTAGAACTTTAAACATTTTACAATTTCGCTAAGTTACTGGGTTCTTCATATTTTCCCCAAGAACCCGTGTGGGGACGATTGGGGTATGGGTTCAGTTTGGGTATGGCTTTGGATACGTCTTGGGTATGGCTTGGGCACTTGGGTTCTTTCTGGGTTATTTTGTGAACAACCCACAAAGAACCAAGGCACCTAGGTTCTTTGTGGGTTCTTCTAAGAAGGACCCACAAAGAACTGAGGTGCCTGGGCTCTCTATGGGTTCTTCTATAAAGGACCCACAAAGAACCCAAGCACCCAAGCAATACAAATTTGATATTGTCTTGGAAAACCAAGAACTTAAAACCATTGTTTAAAAAAATTTAGGGCTATTGTTTCCAAT
>VDFB02266053.1:0-88508 GCA_007258455.2 Sequoia sempervirens
AGAGGATCTTTTGCAAGGCTTCCTAAAGCATACCTTGGTAAACCAAAGCAGACTGAAGCAAGTCCCACAGTAAGATCTTGGTTGGAGTAACATGGAGTTGCTCAACCAGATCATAATCACCAGGTGCTTTAGCTATAGGCTTAGATGCCAAAGAAAGACTTGGTTGAAACAATAGTGTAGTGTAGGAAAAAGTATCTCTTTTTCACACTTAATTTGGGAATAATTAATAATAAAATGAGCCTAATGTTGCCTTAATTTAGTGTTGTAATATGTCTTTCATATTCACATTAACTTTAGGGCCCTTTTAAATTAAATGGACTTAATTGTGACTTGTTTTTGGTATTGTAAGGCGTACCTTTACACTTTCACATTAATCTAGGGCTTTATTAATTGATTGAGGTTAATTTTCCTTAATTGGCCCCTTTAATTCAAATCCAAGCCAAATTAAATGCAAACTTTGAGGGATAAAATCTAACATTCATAAATGTTATTTATAACGCTTAACTTTGGAAGATGTGTCCTAGGTAAGTGACCTAGGACGTATTCACCATAGGGTGATTGGGTCCTCACTTAGACCTAAGACCCTATTTTTACATAATGTTTAACATTGACCGATGTGTGTCCTAAGTAAGTGGCCTAGGACCCATTCGCCCCATGGCGAATGGGTCCTCACTTAGACCTACGACCCCCCTTTAATATATATATTTTTAGCAGTATTTAATGATTTCAAATCCACAATTCAATGTCGGCTTGTGATATTTGAATTTCGGGAATTAATGGTAAGGTATGTATAAATACAAGGTCATTTCACTATGTTTCATCTAAGCAATCCTAGCAAATTGAAGTCATCTTAAGAGCATTCAAGAGAGCATTTCTAAGGCATTCAAGGGCAGATTTGTAGAAGATTATTGCAGCAATCAAGATTCCATCGTCATATCAAAGATGTATTGCATCATGCATGTTGTTTGAGCTAATATGGTGATGTAGTGTTCAAGATCTAATCAAACATATCAAAGACATTGTCTCACATCAAGTTTCAAGTTCAAGATCTATATCCACTGAGGCAACCTCATACTAGTTTGCAGTTTTGTTATCCAAGGTTCAAATAAGGATTGATTTTAGGTTGAAGATCCTTTAAAGAGCAAAATTGAAGAAAGTTGCAAAGTTGTCAAAATTGCAAGAAACGTTGTCATGGGAGTAGCCATGGTGGTTGATATCACAATGAGGTGATATGTTCCTTTTCCACATATGGGAGTAGCCATGGTGGTTGATATCACAATGAGGTGATATGTTCCTTATATGGGAGTAGCCATGGTGGTTCACATCACAATGAGGTGAAGTGTCTTGTACAACTGGAAGTATTCCTCCCTACGTGAGAGGGAGTGTTGATGTTATTGGCAACGTCGGGCTTCTACTTCCAACCTAGATCATTCTATGAAGCACAAATTAAATGATAGCCTAATGGCTATTTAATTTGTTAAGGCAACGATTAATGAAGAGGCGCTTCATCATTACACATTATTTATTTATTGTAATTATTTAAGTGAAGAGGCACTTCACTTGGAAATTAATATATTTCATCTTGGGCCAACTCTCCTTGTAATTCGCACCATTTATTTGTAAATTCATTTCATATGGTGGCCGACCTTGTTCATGAAGAGGTGCGACCTCTTCCACAATTTGTATATATATGAGATCACTTCATTCTATCAAGGCATTGATTACATCATTCATTAGCTCGAGTTCATAAAGGTGCAAGTTTATTAAAGAGCAAATTGAAGGCTTTCAAGTGCAGATCAAAGTCTTCATAGAAGGCTGAATTATCATCAAAGAAGAGTGATATTATTATCTGAGTTTGCATCAAGTTTGATGTTCTTATTTGGCCTTGTGATTGGCCTCATTGTAAAAGCAAGTTGGCTTCATTATTCAATATATATATGTGATATATTATTTGTTGGGTTTTTTCTCCCTCAAGTGGAGGGTTTTCCCAGGATATATACTATGTTTGTGTGTCTAATTTTGGATTAACTTATGCTTATCTAATCTGATCATAAAAAATAACAATTGGAACCCAACAAATAGAACGAATCCTCTTAGGAGAGGGGTTAGCTGGAGTCAAGTAAATGATGGATCTCTTAGGCATTTGAGGGGCCACAAAGATAGTCACTACATTCACATACTTCTCAACTTGCAAAGAGGAAGTAGACAGTTGTGATGCAGAAGTTTGTTCAAGAGATATATGAATAGGAGATGCCTCTAAGAAATCATCTACGTCATCATCTAACATATTGAAATCTTCCTTAGAAAAAGCATTATCATAAACATTAAAACATTGCAGAAAAAGATCTTACATGTTTCACGTTGGGTTCACCAAAAATGTAGAGGGGGATTTGCTACTACCAAGTCTCTAAGACACAAAAGAGCCTAGAGGGAGCAAACTACCCTGAACTACCTCAGACTACCTAATAATTTTTAATCAAGAAGATCAACATGAAAGAGATTGCAAAATGTATTAAAAGAAGACTCTCAGGAATTATTACAGGCGGACAACATTGGGGATCGAAAGAACAAAACACTATGATTTCTGAGATAGAGGGAGGAGCTCTCGACAAAAGGATGACAACGTGACTCCAGTGTGGCGCGTTGGTATCTCCTATGAACAGAGCAATGAACCCTCAAAAAGAACTCAAAAGAATATGCTAACTACCTAAAATCAAAGGTCTGTCTAACCTACAAATTTAACAAAAAGCGAGAGTGTTGGTAAATGACAAGGCAAGATACAAACTTATAGTAGGTCCTACGTTTCGAAGCCTCCCACAAAGCTCCACACAAGCAACCTCCACACAAGGTGAACGGGGAAAAATGTTGGGGTTGTTTTGGGGCTTGCCTCAGTCAAACCCCCATTTTGGTGTTCCCACCTCCACAAATAGCCAGATAGATAGAGAGAATAATAGATGCAAAGTAAAATAAACAAGAGTGATAAAAGCAAACCCTGATATGGAGGAGAACTTGTATCATGAAATAGACACCAAAGTGATAAAAGCAAACCCCGATATGGAGGAGAACTTGTATCATGAAATAGAGCACAATAAGTATTATGATGGCAAATTGACTATAAGCAAGAGAGCATTACCAACAATTTGTGGCTCCCTCTTGGCTTGATAGACACAATGTTGAGCACTTGCAAGAGAGCTTTGGTTATTAGAGACTTCAATCCGACAAAGCTTTGTTGTAGAAATGTGATGTAGAAGAGACGAGCAAGGAGAGCAAGTGTGGGAGAGCTCAAGTAACAAGTGTTGCAAATGAGAGTGAAAGGATGAGTTTTCTTTAGTTGCATGGGTAGTAAGAGCCATTACTCTTGGAATCCTGCCATGACGACACGTGTCACAAGCCAAGACTTGCAAGATTCCTTGTTTGAACTCGAGGAAGTACGTGAATGCTAGCGTGCCACGCAAACATGAATGCACCACGTAGATGACCAACTCATCGTTTCACAAGAAATGAGGTGGTGAACTGCAGTCACTTCATCGTTGGTTCTTATGGTGTCGAAATCACGAAATTCCAACTCATAAGGTTCTTGTCATAAATGCGGCTAGGCGTAAATGCGGGGGTCAAATGCACAAATGTTAAATTGCCATGGGATTCAATTTTACGACATTACAACTACAAAAAGAAAGTTTGAAGAAGAGTTGGAAAAGGTAATATTAGAGTTGTCTCAAGCTAGTCCCATGGTGGATATTAAGGAAAAGTATAGGGAATTGTTGTTCTTCACAAACTCTTGCCTTAGGGTGGAAGAGATATATTAGATATAAAAATCAACATGAGATGGCTCAAGCTAAGGAATACAAAATTCTTTCACCTATCCACTAATATCAATAGACAAGTGAAGATCGATATAATTTCCATTCCATCCAAAAATGTGTTGGACTGACATTGAGGCCATTAACATGGGATCCAATAAGGAGAGATTTGTGGAAGTCAAGAATTCTATGTTGGGGCTCATTCCATGACTTGTAAAGCAAGCACAAAACAATGAATTAATGAATCCATTCTACTTTGAACAAATTCATAAAGCCACTTTCTCTTTGGGAGATAGGAATGCTCTTGGGCCAAATGATTGTTACATGATTTCTTCCAAAGATTTTGGGACATGGTAGGAATGGACATTTGAAAGGTAATAGAGGAACAAGATTCTCGAAGTGCAATCATAAAGGAGTGAAATATAACCTTCCTAGCATTGATCCACAAGGTTCGTCATCAAGAGGCCTTTCACAAAATCATGCTCATAGCTCTATGCAAAGCAATTTGCATGATTATCACTAAGGTTATGGCTTTGAGATCGATATCGTGCTTGGTTGGTTTAGTTTTTTTGGAGCATAGTAGATATATTGAAGGGATAAATATCTTAGATGAAATCATTGTTGCTCATGAGATTATCAACGCTACTAAGCACAAGGGAAGGCAGGGGAGGGGGAAGGGGATGTTTTGCATAAAGCTTATGACATTGTACCTAGGACTTCCTTGTGCAAGGTAAGAGAAGATTCGAACTCTACAAGGACTAGTACAAATGGTTACACAATTGTATCTCCTTGATAGCCTATTCCATCCTCATTCACAAAGTCTTTGTAGATTTTTTTTATAGTACACAAAGGAATCAGACCAATAGATCATCTCCCTCCATTCCTTCTTTTGTTGATGCCAAAAGTTTCCAATAGAGCCCTCAAAAAGGAAGCCACAATTAAAAAATTTGAAAGGAACGCAAGTCCCCTTAAAATTGGACGACATTACGCATTTGCAATTAGTACACAATATACTATTGTTTGAGGTCTCAACAGGAGAAGTTAGAATTATAAAAAAGGTTTTAAATAAATGACACGTTAGAAATAAATCTTAAGAAATCTAAAATGTTCTCTCTTATAGATTATGCGGAGGCTTCCCTTAAAATACAAAATATTCTAGGATTTAAGGTAGATAAACTCCTATGTAATTATTTAAGAATGCCCCTATTGGACAGAAAGTCCTCTTGCAAGGATTGGAATGTTTTGGTTCATAGCATCCATAATAAACCATCCTCTTGGAAAGGGAGATGGTTGTCCCTTGCAAGCAACCCATGCTCATCAAGTCCACATTGTCTACAATGCCTATGCACACTATGTCTCACTTATGAATTACTACAAGGTTGCTAGAGTAGCTAGTAGCATTCAAAGGAATTATTTTTGGAAGGCAACCAAAATTATAGTGTGATCAAATGGGACAAGGTGTGCAAGCTACAATATGATAGAGGATTGCACTTTAAAGATTACAAGACGATGAACAAAGATCTAGGAATGAAATTGATATGGAAAATATATAAGGAGAAAGACATATTGTGAAGTCACATCATGCAAGCCATGTACTTTGCTAGTGTCAATGAAAACATCATTTGCAAGAAATCTAATGGAGATTCAGTATATGAAATTTCTTGTATAGTTGCAAAATTCCACAATAGCATATAACATGGAAGGTGGGGGCATGTGATAAAGTTTGTTTTTTAGGGATAATTGGATTAAGGACAAAGCCTCGATGGATATCAATAATCTCATCCCACTTCCTTCTTTTTTGGGTAGAGGTTGTGAAGGAGTCAAGGATTATAGACTGGATGGTACTAAGGGGAAGGGATATAACTCCCTCAAATCTCCTCACAATATAGTCTCAACCTACAATTAGATATCAACACTTTTGAGTAATTGTCCCATTAACTTTGTGGGGAGTGAAGAGAGATTCATTTAGGATAACAACCCAACTAGAGATGTCTCTATAAGAGATGCATACATTAATATTTCCCAAAAGCTAAGGACAATAAGGCCTTCTTTTGTAGGATCATTTGCATTAAACATGGCCTCATTATAAAGGCAAGCATGTTTTTATGGATTAAAGTGAAAGAGAAGGAACTCACCTAGGACAAATAGGTTGTTTAGTTAGACGAATTTGTCTAGGTGCATTATGCACAAGGAGGCAGAAGAATCTAATAAGCATTTCTTTCTACACTGTGGTTTTTCATATAAAATTTGGAATTGGATCATGAAAAGATAAGAGTATTCCATGGCCTAGCTCAAGTAGTCTATTCAAACAATTTTTTGGTTGGTACTTCAAAATAAAGAGATTGAAGCTTTCTTTTGTCCAAGAGGTAGCTCCTTCATTGATTGCATTGAGCATTGGGCAAGAAAGAAACCATAAAACTTTTGAGAACAAAGAAAAATCAAAGGAGCTAATGTAGGACAAGATCGATTCCTTACTTATTGAATTTGAAGATTGTTGTAAGGAGGGGTTACAAGTATATGATGAGGAAAACAAGTGCAACAAACTCTGGCCTAAGTTAAATTGGCTCCAAAAGAGAAGCAAGGACTTCATTCCCAAACCATTGGTTAGACTAACTAGAATCCTCCAACACAAGGCATGATTAAGCTCAATTTTAACAAGGCTACCGAAGGCAATCCCAACCTTGTAAGTGATGAACTTGTTTCCAAGAATAGTAATGACAACCACTTCTCATTATACCTTTTGGCTTTGGTGTAGACTCAAACAATATGGTGAAGGCTAGAGCTCTTCTTTTTGGGCTTAAATTGGTAAAGGAACAAAAGTGGAAGAACTTGGAGGTTTAGGGTGGCTCAAAGGTTCTGCCAAAGATTGCAATGATGGGAAGGCTTGGAGGTTGGAAATGATTATTGTGGAGGTATGCACTTGTATAAGGGATTTTGAAATCAACTCTTTCAACCACATCCATAAAAAAGTAAATGGAATGGCTCGCTAGGAATTTAATTACAGTGTTAATATCAAGGACAACAAAGGTGATGAACAACAAAGTTGGTCTAAAACGTCCTAGATGAAGCTTTGGAGCTAGTGATTATGGATGTACGAAGATAAACTTGTCCACCTAATAAAGGCTTAGTAATCATGTCAACAAGGTGGTAGTGACTTAAAATATTTAGGACTCCATAAGGGCAAATGTTATCATAATTAACTCATTGAAGGTGTGGAAATTCAATGTGCATGAAGCACAATGATGGCATTTGTAATCCGGCAATTAATATGGCTTCACCAATGGGGAAGGGTGTTATTCTTTGTATAATGCTAGCCTTAGCTCCACATACATCCTTCCTCTCCTTTAATAGTGTTGTTTTCTTAGAAATGGACTCCTTTTGATGGAAAGATCAAGGGTGAGTAGGGAATGACAAGGAAAACTATGGTTAAAATAGAGCATAGCAACATGAGAAGATTAAGGGTGGGTAATGAGAAGATGTTGGACAATTTCATAGAGCATATTGAGAGATAAATCTCAAACCCAAACCTTGGAGAATGAGTTATAAGGATTTGGGATCTCAGAAAGCAAATGGATGTTACCCCATGCATTGGTGTCAAAGAAGCCATGACCAACCTACTTTTGGAACTTAACTAGTCTTTGGGTCATTAGAATGTCTTTGATGTTCCACAATCTCTCATCTACACCACCATGCTCTCCCTAGCGACAAGTACTTATTTTGTAAAAGACAATAATTCTAATTTAAAAAACCAAACAAAGTGTTTTTTTTATTATTATCTATATTGCTTCCACAAATCTCTACAAAGAGAACACAAGATACAAGCCGACGTGGAAGCAATTGTAAAAGCCATGAAGGTTCAACTGAATTTTCCATGTCATAAGGAAGAGAGGGAGGATTTGGTTGAAATTTCTCATCTTAATGTATTTGTTTGTAAGAAATGTATGGGTTATGTTGGGAAGGCTCGATGAGCTATGTAATATACACTATCTCTCCCTTTTTTTGTGTCTGGGTTTATGGTGTCAATTGGGGTTTTTGGTTTTTTTTTTGTGCTACTATGGGGATTGTTTCACTAGTTTGCTAAGAGTGCGATGGGTGTGGGGCCAATGTAATTTGCCTCTCGATGAGCTATGTAATATACACTATCTCTCCCTTTTTTTGTGTTTGGGTTTATGGTGTCAATTGGGGTTTTTGGTTTTTTTTTGTGCTACTATGGGGATTGGTTCACTAGTTTGCTAAGAGTGCAATGGGTGTGGGGCCAATGTAATTTGCCTCTCTCATTTACCACATCTATTGGATTGTAATGTCCCTTTTCCTAATTTTCCCTAGACTGTGCCTATGGGTCACAATCTTCACAAACTAGGGTTAAGGTTTTCACTGTATCAAATGAATAGCTCCTTGATGAGGTGATCTAGACCTTGCAACCCGCATTCAATCCATAAACAATATTTCTACACATACACATATTTGTTAGCATTAGCATCATGGTATCCATTTATAGATTCATCACAAATGCAATTAGTATGAACTAGGAGTAACATGGATGGATTCGCCCAAAGCCATCTGCCAAGCGTAAGTGGTTGTGTACCACAACTCTCCTTGTGGGTGGCTTGTACCTTCTTTCCCACCCATGTCCCAACCTCATAAGACACTTCACCTACTGGAGGAAGCCAATGGAGCTTATAGTGGTCTAGGCCTACCACCCCTCCATGGCCCTTCCCTTCTTTGGTCTAAGCAGATTTGAGTGGGACCTCCACCCATCCATGGCCTATCCCTACCTTTGGACAGGGTAGATCTTAAGTGGACTCTCCACTCATCCATGGCCCCTCCTTGCATTGGGAATAGGCGGATCTTAAGCAGGGTCTCTAGGCACCACTTTCTCAAGCCCTTCCTCGTAAGCAAGTTTTCAAACACAGTTCGCCTAGTAGAGGAAGAGGGGGAGGATTTGGTTGAAATTTCTCCTCTTAATGCTTGTGGCAGGTGTGGGGGTAATGTAATTTGCCTCTCTCATTTGCCAACAACTGTTGGATAGTCTGGGTTCTAGGTGTTCCACATGGATCAATTTTGAGTAACTACAATAATAATATCAAGTGGTTGTGTATGTCAAGGATATTCTCTTTGACTCTATTTAATATAAGGACAAATTAATCTTCTTGGGTTGTATGTGGATTGCACTTTCATTGGCTCCCATCTCATGACCTTTGTAGTTTCAATCTACATGGCCAAGTTCATTTTTTCTAGAATGATAATTTATCAATGAAAATAGATCTAGTTAGAACTTAGCTATCCGAGTCCAAGTGTCAATGCTCTATTCTTTTTTGCTCATGAGTTAAAAAAAGGCACCATTAATTATTGTGACATCATCTAAAATAAAAATATAATTGTTTCTTTCATTACATTAAACTTGCTAAAATCCAATGATCTAACTCATTAAGGTTAATCTAACCCTACACATCTTACTCCATCTCAATAATCTTTCTTAAATATAATTTTTATTTTACTTCATAGATTTTCCAATCTTTACGTTCTATTATGGAAATATTTGCAATTTTTCTTTAAAAATATTGAATTTTTTTTTTGAATAATTTGTTTTTTATGTGGATGATTTTAAAAAACTCTTTTACCATTTAATATAGTTTAAGATTATTATTTAGGTGTCAAGTTTTAAAAAAAAACACTTGAAGTTAAATGATATTAATACTCAATATTTGTATACTTGAACCCCTTAATTTGTAAACATATATAATTTGTGATAAATCTAAATCTATAAAAAATGATAAGTAATATAAAATCATAGATTATTATAAAATCATATAAAATAATGTCGATATTGGCATGGTGCGATTGTTTAAAGGTGGTGTTGTTATTGTCGCCAAGGTTCAAACCTCATTTGTGTGGTATTGTTGAGTGGTTATATTGGAGACGAGGTCCCCCATTTGTGATCTCATCAGTTCATAGCTCTGGATCTAAAACATTTATCCCTTCATAAAAAAAATTAAATTTAAGAGAAATATAAAAAAAAATTGGAAGTCATTTGAGGTCTCTGATGTTGATTTTTGTTGATTTTATCCTTATATTTGATTAATTAATGTTTAAAATTCTATTGATGATTTAGGGAACAACAAAGGGAGAGAAGGTAGGTTAGGCAGGAGGTGAGAGAATCTAGACATGAAACTTGCACAAAAGAGGGCCTAAAATTTTCAGAATAGGTCAAGATTACATAACATGAAGTACAGGAAAATAGCGTATGAGGTACATGAATGTTTTCGGTAATACAATTGAAAAAAATACATGTTTTATATTGTAATTTGGAAATACTTACAGCTCCACCCTTCCAGATGATTGTTAGTGGGTCCGTTCTAAGCTGCAATACCTAGCAAACAATTTGATAGAAACTGCAGATCAGTAAATCAAAATCTGTAAAAGTCAAGTCTACTATAAGGAAGTCAAAATTGATCTTATTTTCTTATATTTGAGATACAAAATTATGTCCACCTACCCACAGAGTTATCAAATAAAAATTTTGTCCAACAGAGCCTTCAGAGATTTACCGAGAATTCTTGCAGAACTCATTTAAGAAATGAATAATAACAAGACCAGGTTATACAATTAATTATAAAATAAGATGTATATTATGTGTAGAGGAACATTTGAGTTCAGTTATTAGTGCTCATAGGGTCAAACTTTTTTAACAGAATGCTGTGTACAAGAGATGTTTGTAGTAAATTTGTAATATGTCGATTACCTAGAGCTGCTACATTAATTTAATGTCAGACATTTTACAACTTTCTAAATCAAGCGTCCTTGTTTTTACTCAAAGCGAAAACATAAATTAATATTGTGATATGCTTGAGGATGATATTGTTCCTCAATAGAAATCATTGCTGTCCAGTTTGTAAACACTCACATAGTCACACTAAAGATTTAATATAATATTAGTATGGATTTGTAATTTGTAATCATATTAATATGACATTATGATATACATTAAACCTTTTTTTTTAATCTATAAATGAAGGGAAAACTACTTCTGACTTCTTTCAATTAAGTCTTGTGCATTTTTTTAAGGTTATTTTAAAAACTTGTGTTTTTTAATGTTTGGAAATTTTGTTGAGTCCTAAGTACAAGTCACATTTTAGACCTACTGAGTTTCTAGTAAGTCCCAACTTTTTGAAATGTAATTCCACCTATGACAGAGCTATAACATTGAGTCATTTGTTAAGGGATTGTAATATTATATCTTTGGGACATAGACCATTCACTAAAATCATATAACCTACTTTAGTTCTTGCAAACTAAGACTAAGCCAGAGCACACACACCACATAAAAGGGATTATTATTATTTACCTACCACATCTCCATCTAGGAACAAGCAAAAGATGGTAAAGCATAATAAAGCAGAAAATTGCCTTAGAAGATGACCAATCAAAATGCTCTTAACCAAGGGTATCCACCTTCTTGTCCTGTATAGGGGATTCCACAAAACCACTTCTACAAAATTGTGCTATATGACCAAAGTTGTTGCACTTATAACATATGACATTGTAATCCAACAAAGGAGAAAATGAATTGTTGTTTCTGTTTAAGAACCCAAAATTAGTTCTTGCACATACCCTACAATCTGTTGCTTTATGACCAAACTTATTACAAAACAAAAAAAATAACCAAAGAGTTTTGGAACCTGGTCACGCAAGATTGCCTTGGATGAAACAGTCTTCTGAATTCATCTTCATTCTCTTTGTCAGGAGTGCCAGTTTTCCTGTGGGATATCACTTTCTTTCTTCTTGTTGCTATCACTATTGATGGAGCTCTTGAACTCATCTGCATAACCTTTAGGCTTTTCTTCATTTATCTTCTTTGGTGACTCACTAGCCTTAGAATTTGAAACTTCTTTAGTAGTCTTCTGATATTCTTCATACCCAAGACCAGTCTTAATGAATGCTGACTTTTGGGAATTGATAATATCATCTAGTATTTCGGTGCTCCTCTAAAATTTTATGCTTCTATTCAACTAAGTAGTTGTTTTCTCTAGTTTCTTCCTCAAGGAAACAATTTCAGCTTCTAGCAGTTTTCTTCCTTTGTCTTTAGCTGAATTCTCACTTCCTCTTTTATCCTTTTTGCATCTTCAAGTTGAATCTTCAGACTAATACTAAGCTTGCTGATATCGCTTAAGGCAGAAATGAGTTTTTCCAGATCCACTTCACCATCCATTTTGACAATTTCTTCCTTTTCTGAATCCATCTTTTCGTTTCCTTTGTCTCCACTTTCCAAGGCATGTCACTCTTTGTTTCTATTGCCATAAATATACTTTCTTCTCTATCACTATTGGAGATACTTTCATCGCTCTCCTCAAATGAGCTACAAACTTCTTTGGATAAGACTTTTCTTGCGCTTATGGAAGTTCTTCTTTCCTTGTTTGTGGCTCTTTTAGTATGGATGATGTTTGCTCCCTTTCTTTATGTTATGATCTTCTTCATTGTCACCACTTTCATTTTTTGCATGTGGACACTTAGCAACAAAATGTCCTACCTTTAAACAATTAAAGCATTTGAAGGGTAGCTTATCTTTGTATTTATCGGATCCTTTCTTGAGCTTTCTCACAAAATGGGCTTCATTTGCATCTGATTCATCATTGGAGCTATTGCTTGATTCGAGCTCTTTATTCTTCATCTTCTTTGAAGCTTTGAAGTTTGCTTCTCACTTTCATGACTTCTCCTTTTCACTCCTTATTTCGTATGTCATGAGCATCCCATGCAATTCATCCATTGTTAATTTGTCTAGATCCCTCATCTCTTTGATTGCGGAAACTTTCACATCAAATTTTAAGGGAAGATACCTTAGCACCTTTTGCACGATCATTGAATCTTCAAACTTTTCACCAAGCCCGCCGATGGTGTTGATGATTTCATCCACACAAAGGAGATAGGCTGCAATATTTTCTTCATCTTTCATTTTTAGACTCTCAAATTGTTTTCTATGGGATTGGAGCTTTGCCTTCTCCATGTTGTCATCACCTACATAGATGTTCTTTAGTTTGTCCCAAATTCCTTTTGTCAATTCACAACACATAACCTTGACAAACTCTAATTCCAATAGACCACACAAGATAGAATTCATAGCTTTTGCATCGTTTTCACTAGCCTTCTTTCTAGCCGGATACATTGGTGGAGATGATGCAGCTATATAACAACTCACAACTGATTGCCAAATACCAAAGCCAAAGCCCATTAGATAGGTTTGCATTCTTATGCTCTAGAATGCATAATTTGTTTCTTCAATCAATAGAGCTCTATTTGAGGAGAAACATTCTTGACAAGCCATGGGTGTTCCCAAGATCTACCTTCTAGCACTTAGACTATTCTTGAAGGAATCAACTTTGATATGAATTGAAGGGCAGACACTTATAGTGAGAGGGGCGAGTAAATCAGTATAAGACAAACTTCTACATATTTAAAATTCAACAACAACAATAAGAGCAAGCAAGCAAGATCCACACAATTCAAGAACACTAGATTTACCCGGAACCCCTTTCGGAAGAAAACCATTGAGGAAGAGTGCTTGGATCTACTATACAAATTCAGCCACAACAAAAATAAAATAATCTTACAAATCTTTGTAGGCACCAACCCACTGGAGACACCAATCCCCACTACTAAGCACCAGCATAGCAAGAGACACCAATCTCTTCTATTGAGTGGCACCAACCTCTAATGAACAAACGTTTCACGTTCTTGAATATAGCTTCTTCAATTGATAATGATCATTTGAATCTTCTTCAAAAATCTGCTTGAATTGTTTTTCAAATATGCCTTTCTTCAAAAATCTCCTATAGTAAATTTGCTTTGCTCTTGTTTTTGAATGATAATGCATTTATTGCTTGCTTTCTAACCTCCACTTCAACTTCTATTTATACTCCAATGTCTCTTCACCAAATAGGGTTGGCCTTCTCAAGGGAGGTCAGCCACATAAAAATAATAATAATTTTAACTTATTTTCAATTCCCCCAAAAGGGGTCGACCCATTTCAAAGAGGGGCGATTTTACAAAAATATGGACACCATAAATTGGGCGCCAATATGAGACAAGTTTGAGTCGGCCAACATTTGCAATAAGTTAAAATTCAAGAAAAATATCCCAAGGGTCAGCCCACCTTCTTGATTTCCTTCTTTGACAACATTATGCACCTTTGACATCAATGACAATAATATCTCCGACACTATACTCTATCTTAGATTTCCAAAAGTTGTCATTGCTTATCATGATCCTAAATTCGTCAAATACTTGAAGCAAACCTTAGGGAACATGTTCAACACACAATTTCACAAATCAATTATATTGAACCAGCATATAAATGGGCAAACAAAAGTAGTTAACCATGTATTTTTCCATCTATTGTGCATGTTTAAAAAAGTACATCTATGCCAATAGGACTATTAGTATGAACAAAAAGAATAAGATGAGAGAAGAGGCATACAATTTAAAGAGAGAGCGCTACATTATATAGATTCAAGAAACATTTTGTTACAACCAACTCATTATAGAGCTACAATACTCTTACAATAACTTTATTAAGGACCTATAAATAACCACCTAATTTACTATGTGGAAGTGCAAACAAACACTTTATCATATTATTATATTCTAACATTCTTATAACCCCCTTCATGACTAAACTAGGAGTTGGAGGTTTACTCATTAAATTACAATATGGCTCCTAAGATGTATAGAAACACAAAGAAATGTTTCCATGAGTAACCTTCATGATAATAGGCACTTGAGAAAGATATGCAAAAAGAACAAAATGGACATGTGTTGCTATGAAATTATCAATCTATTTGCCTATCCTTCAAGTGGTGCATTTGATTTTGTAAAATTGTCATCTTGCTTAAATTAAAAATACCAGTCAAGCCTTTGAAGCACAATAGGCCAATTATCAAAAGACAAAACAAGAGACAAACTCTATATTTTGGTTGAACCTCAATGAAATTGGAGACACCTTCAACTTTGTGTTGCACATAGCGGGAAAAGAACCACTCTAAGTTTGATGCATAAGATTCTCCCATGAACTAAAATGTACATCTTTTAAGAGTTCCACAATACTAGCTTCTATATAGACCTCCTTAGTTGACCAAGTTTCCTCTAGTGTAGCATTCAAAGCATGATCAAGTTTGTATAAGCCTTTGTACACACTACTTGATCTAATCCATCAAACAATTATTTTATACCATTTTAAATTGAAAACAATGCACTCCATCCCATGAAATTGAACTAGAACTTTAAACATTTTACAATTTCGCTAAGTTACTGGGTTCTTCATATTTTCCCCAAGAACCCGTGTGGGGACGATTGGGGTATGGGTTCAGTTTGGGTATGGCTTTGGATACGTCTTGGGTATGGCTTGGGCACTTGGGTTCTTTCTGGGTTATTTTGTGAACAACCCACAAAGAACCAAGGCACCTAGGTTCTTTGTGGGTTCTTCTAAGAAGGACCCACAAAGAACTGAGGTGCCTGGGCTCTCTATGGGTTCTTCTATAAAGGACCCACAAAGAACCCAAGCACCCAAGCAATACAAATTTGATATTGTCTTGGAAAACCAAGAACTTAAAACCATTGTTTAAAAAAATTTAGGGCTATTGTTTCCAATTGAACATGTGTAGATAGCATGAATTGATCCTCATGAATACATCATTCCATCATTTACTCTCATTTGACCAGCACTATTGTAGGAGGAGGAAAAAGATAATGTTTGGGCCAAACTATAAATTTGACATCATTTGTGAATCAACACACCAAATCTTCAACATTGACCCTCTACACCTGCATTGACCCTTGTTTGATTGACTCTTCTTAAATGTGGCTATCTGACAATGTTGACCAAACATCTCTACTATATAGATAGCATTAACTTCTATACCACTTAAGTTGACTATTTTGTTTGATGATTATGTTGCATTCAGTGCAATATTCTACTTTACATTGAGTCATGATCAATATTTGACCAAGAAACCAGTAAGGTATGAAAGCTTCTTTGAGTTTTTATTTTGTCTACTATATTTTTTAGGGAGAATCAATTACTATACTTGTGATCATTAATTGAACTGTTATAAGTTACTATGTCAAAATTATGTTGTATTCTATTATTGGCTATTATGAGAATCAATATTCTTGCAAATTTATAATTTTGAACATATACATATATATATATAGGCTCTAGGAAAATTCTACGCCAACAATTCACCAACGGAAAATTCTCTGCCAACAATTCATTGTGGGAGAATTCACCGCCATGACAAATTCACCTCAAGTAAAATTCACCATCAGCAATTGACCGCCATTGAAAATTAATTTTCCAAATATTAAAAAATATTCATGCGATTAATTTTCTATGGCGGTCAATTGCTGGTGGTGAATTTTACTTGTGAATTTTTCATGGCGATGAATTTGTTGTATATATATATATGTGTGTGTGTGTGTGTGTGTGTGTGTGTACATATATATATATATGCACACATATATAAATGTACACATATATGTATATATATGTGTATATATATATGTATATGTATATATGTATATGTATATATATATGTACATATATACTCTCATACCTGTACCCAAGAAAAAAAATTGTTGTACCGGCATACCCGCATCCGTACCTGTACCGAAACCGGCAACTTAGCAATTTCCCTAACATCCAATAAATTTTTATTCAAGTCTGATACATACTGAAAATTCCATATTAAAAACTTGATATTATTGACTGCGATTCTCACATCACCTATCCCTTTCACTATATGTAACTTGTCACCAAGCTAACCAAATCCTTGTGACTATCATCAACAATATCAACTATTATTCTATTCCATGTTTTGCATATGATTTAGTTCGCTCAATAGTACATAGTATTTGAATTACACCTTGTAGGGAAAACATTTGGTGTCCTTGCTTGAGCGGACTAGGGAATCACTCGTCATGGAAACGTAATGGGTCTTCCGACAGACGAGCCCATGAATAGCAATGAGGAAAGGGAAGACCTATTGACTGAAGATCTTGTCAATCTATGGAAAATATCTTTATGAGATCATGTAACAAGGGAATCCCGCAAGTGGGAGATCCCTAAAGAAGTTATCTGGGATAGGTTGGAAGTGAATGACAAGTTGGATCACTTCCTAAATCATATGCCTAGACTGCTAGCCCGTCATTTCATCATCCTACAAGACCTTCGAGAAGAAGAGGATCGGGAACATCAAAGGCAGCAAATACTGCAATGCTACGAAGAGAGAACCAAACGAGAAGAAGAACATGACACTAACCAGAGACGTACTCCCGGTAGTCAGCAATGATCGCCTGAACAAATTTTAAATGCCCGTACGGCCGAACAAAGACAAGAATCGAATACCTGACAGGCACAAGACTCAGGAGGAAAAGGTTCGGCGATCACTCAAGCTGCAAGAACAAGAAAACCGGCGAAGAAGACTAAAGCAAGCCGGTAAAGAATTGGATGAGGATCTAATCGAAATAAATCAGAGTATTAAAAGAACACATGAGAATTTGATAAGAATAGACACGTCCATTGGAAGAGCACACCAAAGTTTGGCGGAAGCGACGGAGGACCCTTCGACACCCCATACATAAGGAGGTATGATCTTTATGAGAACGAAGATGAATTAAGTAGTAGCATCAGACGTTTTCAGGAGTTGTCCTTATCGGACGAGAAGGAACGGCTGATGAGTGGAAGATCTGAGCCCAATACCCCAAGATGGAGAGAGTACCAAAGGGAACCCCAAGAGACTCACAGTGTCGAGGACGTTGACAGAAGATGTGGGAGTCACTCGTATGTGGTCGAGAGTGCAAGTGATGTACCAGAACGTAGCGGGGATACTAGTCTAATCGGGTCCAACACACAAGGAGGACAATGGGGAAAGATGGCTACACTAGAGCAGTAGAAGGTGCTGAAGTTTATGGGGAATGGGTCAGAAGATCGAATACGGCACTGTAAGACATGTGAAACTATTTGATAGCCAGTGGACAGGATGATCTAGACCAGTGGCTAAAAGCATTCCAAGCGATACTCAGAGATAGTGCTATTGATTGGTACTCTGAATTAGATCAAGCACAAAAAACGACATGGAGGTTATTGAAGCAAGCTTTCCAAGAGGAGTTCAAACTCCTACGAGATGATAGCGAGATTGTCACAGAGATATACAATACTAAACAAGGAAAGCACGAGAGTGTACGGACCTACAATCAGAAATTAAAAGATTTGATAGGGAAGCTTGAGGCATAGCCAGCGGATGGCCTCAAGAAGAGATGGTTTATTGAAGGATTGATTCACTCGCTTCGAAGAAAAATGATAGTACCGCCATCCTCGTACACTAAAGCATATAACCGAGCGATAGACATTGAAAGCGAGAACAAGACATCCTCGAAGGGGAAGAAGAAAGATGAGGAAGCAAGTGCGAAGGAAAGTGAAGATTAATCAACAACCATACAAGCTCTTCGTCATGCCATGCTACGGATGATGAAAGAGCTAAAGGCTAACAAAGAAGTATCCAAGGAAGCGAATGAATTATGGTGTACTGAATGCAAGATGGAAGGTCATACAAAGGCGAACTGGCCGAAAAAATTGTTCTGTGACATCTACCAGGTTATGGGACACGCCATCAAGGAGTGCCCATACAACTTAAAAACATGGAGTTTGCAAGTGTTCTTCACACAAGGGGAATAGTCAACCCCGCTGACCACACCGCCGAAACCTCAGAATAACAACGCATCCTCGGGTGGCTACCGCAACAATCGAAGAAATAATATGCCAAGAAGTAAAATCCAGTACAAGAGCAAAGGTAGACCCATGATCCACTGTCGGAAATGTAATGAATGGGGTCACTTCGCGAGGGATTGTCAGAGTGGTCAAGGCACCGGGGGAAAACTATGTAAATGATGTGGTCCTAGTGATCACGAAGACACTAACTGCATGAAACATACAAGCATCAATATGTTGGAAGTGGCCGATGAAGAAGTTTTGGCAATAACAAGGGCGCAAGCGAAGAAGACCAATTATCCAAACCCTTGTACGGAGAAGCAAAGACTCTGAGAAGCCAGGGCAGAAGTAGAAGCTAAGCGAAATGAACAAGGAACTTCCAAAATGGCCAGTACGTCATTGCAATCATAGTCAAAGAAGAACATAGTACGACAGGTGCTTCACGCAACCGTACCAATCAAGGTAACTGACCTTGTGCAAACGATGCCTCAACTAAGAGTAGCACTTACAAATGTTATTGAAAACAATCTTCAGAAGGGTCTAACAGAACAAATGACAAAACTGGTAGCAAAGACCACCAATCCAATGCTACTCGCAGTAAGTATCAAGAGGAAACCAACTGTCGTACAGATGGAAATTCTGCGAATGAAACTCTCTAACACCATCCTCAACGGAGGTTCTAAAGTCAACATACTACTAGAGGAGACATGGAAATGCCTAGGTAAGCCAACCCTCTGGCCCCCGACATTCCACCTAGTAGGTGCAGATCAACATGGCATCAAACCTCTCAGTACCCTAATGGCACAGAAAGTGGTGATTGGCATGCAGGAGTTCTTATTAAATTTCATCGTCATCCCACTGGAGAAAAGGGCGTACGATGTACTTTTGGGACGGGGATGGTTGATTGCTGCAAAGGCAAACCATAACTAGAAAAGGAATACACTGTCAATCGAGAGCCATGGGTGGAAGTATACCATTGATCTGAAGAACCAGGCAGTTACTAAAGAACTGTCATCGTCAAGATCAGAATTGGAGGGAGGATCGAATGTTGATGAAGAGAGAAAGATAATGGAGCCGAACGAGGAAGGTATACTAGAGATCGGCAATTGCTTTGAGGATGAAACAAGTTCGTTAAACGGGTTGTTCCACTGACATATGGAGGACTACGAGGTCTTCCACCTCGATTGGAATATGCTACAAATCAAAGAAGGGGGAGAAGAAGGAGACACTACCTCGACCAATCAAACATTTCCACCTGAGTACGGTGAATATAAGGAAGGGGTGACCGAATTGGATGAAACGCCAGCACATAAATTTGAACAAGACAAACTCATCAAGTACGAGAAACCAAGACCAAACAAGGTCAACCTCGGTGATTCACGTTGGTGATGATTGGGACCCCGTACTAAAAGGCGGTTGCATTCAAGATGTTCATGGAATACAAAGATGCCTTCGCATGGACGTACAGGGATCTCAAAGGAATACCACCAGAGCTATGCGTTCATAGGATCCCTCTCGTACCAGGAACCCAACCGGTACGAAAGAGGCCCTATCAGATGAATTTAAAACTATGCCACCAAGGTACAAGAGGAAATTGAAAAGATGTTGGAAGCGGGCATCATCTTCAAGGTAGAAGTCAGTGAATGGGTATCACCAATTGTCATATCCTTGAAGAAATGGAGCAGATCCGAATATGTGTGGACTTCCGAAGTTTGAATGCAATGACCATCAAGGACCCGTTTCCTATTCCCTTCACCGACACAATTCTCGAAGAGGTTGTCGGGCATGAGATGTACTCATTCCTAGATGGGTTCTCAGGGTACAATCAGATCAATATTGCAAAGGAAGATAAACTGAAGACAACTTTCGTGGTCGAGGACGGAGTGTAAACATACAACCGGATGCCATTTAGGTTGTGTAATGTGCCAGCCACTTTCTAGAGAATAATACTGCATGTCTCTGACAAAATATCGGTAGGCAACTTCAAAGCCTTCCTCGATGACTAGTCCATTTATAGTGATGGAGAGAAGCATTTGAAGGCCCTCGGAGAGTGCATGGAGAGGTGTTGAGCGGCCCATCTAGCATTGAATCCTAGGAAATGCAAGTTTATGGTGCCACAAGGGAAATTGGTTGGGCATATTGTATGCAAGGCTGGACTAAAGACAAATCCAGATAAGGTAAGAATGATCGTACAAATGGAGGCTCCAAAGAACATCACGGGGGTGAAGTCCTTCCTTAGGCATGTGGGGTACTAACAGTGATTTATCAAGAATTTTGCACAAGTATCTTACCCTCTGAACCTGCTGACCAAGAAGACACAACCCTTCATATGGGCCGAAGAACAGGAGAAAGCATTCAATGAATTGAAGGACCAGTTGATTAGCTCACCCATATTTTTCCAATTCTTTAATGAACAATTCAGCTCAAGCACACAGTCACCCGTTAAGGTTAGCTCCAAAACCAAAACGATGCGGAAGGTAACTCTAACCAAGAATGTGCCTAGGAGAGGCGAGCATATGGTCAGAGGATCTTGTGCATGCAGTACTGGAAGTAAACAATGCTGAAAGAACTCAACGCCAAGAATGTGCTTCCAAACCCAAGGTGGGCAAGGAGCTACCATATGGCGGAGGTACTGAAAGAGATGATGCAATGCTAAAAAGTAAACTCAACACCAAGCATGTGCACTCCAAACCCAAGGTGGGAATGGTGCTATCATATGGTGGAAATTCTATTGATGACAATGCAGTGCTGAAAGTAACTCAATCATCAAGCATGTGCACTCCAAGCTCGAGACGAGCAAGGTGCTATCATATGATGATGAGGATCCAATGGAATACAATAAAGACTGAGCTAGGGCCAGTCTCTTCCACAGCCGTGGGAATACAATGTAACTTAACAAGAAATAGAAAGGGCTGAACAGTACTACTGTAACAGCCTTACAATAAGAAGAGTTGCCTGCCAAGAACACTGAATTAGTGATATAACAATGTTGCGATGAAGTTTAATGTTTCTCCAATACTCAATATGACTCCAGGACTCAAACCCAATTCCTAAAGCAAACTCCAACAATCTGATATGACTGAACATAGATTGAAAATGCATAACCAGCAACACTATAACTCACTAAAATGCTCATAACTCTCTCTAGACTTGTCCAAATGACATGAAATCTAATGCAAATGAACACTATGAAGATGGCAACCAAATTCTAATCAAGAAATGACTCTAAAAACTTGTAAATTTATTTTCTAAACATTTGTCAGGAAAAACAGAATGGTACAGCCTCCAGAAATGTTCTACCAACAAGATAAAATCAGATTCTTCATTAAAAATCACCAAACTTTACACAATGGGGCGCCTAGGGCATAGAAATGGTTTTAGCCAATACCCAAAATGAATATATTTTTATTTTTTGACTTATGAGTAAAAACAATATGCAGCTATACTGAATCAGCAACTCCAGAACTTCATTAACATGCTAGAAACTGAACTACAAATGCACAATAACTACTACAATGCAAAATCTCACTACAAATCCACTCAACTACAAACTAACTATCCACTAGTTGCTATCTTTCAAGCAAGAAGTCGAGCCCATTCTAGGAGGCATGCATTCCTCGAAGCAACCCTGTTACCATACCGGCAGCATAACATTACTGAAGACATAAGATGCCCAACTGAAGAGCAGAGGCTTCCTTTTATAAGCTTGAGAGGAATCTTCTAGAAACATCAAGAAGATGCCCTAATTTTCAAATTTGAATAAATCTCTTTTCCCTCCATGGATGGCGTCCCATTTCCTCAAAGCAATATTTGACTTTTATTAACTTAAAAAAATCATCTTTTCTCTCAAGTTGGCATCCCTTTTCCAAGCTTAATTTTGGCCTTAGAAATATTTAAAATAACCTTCTGATGAGACATCCACCCTTCAAGACCCCCTTTTCAAAAACAAACTTAAAGTCATATTGCTAGGCCAAGGGGTTAATGTGAAAATATAACATTATTTTAATTAAAATAACTTATCTCTCCAAAAATGATTCAAAAGGCAAAGAATCAACAATACCAATTGAACGGCATGAAGAAGAAAGCCTACTGAACTGATGCCAACTGAACTATTGCCAAAAATAGAATTTACTAAAAATAGTAAATTCAAAAAGTTGCTCTGATCAAAGTGCATGCAATACCATTGTGAAGCTTTCTGAAAACCCAGAAAGAGTCCGCAATCCAAAATCTCAAACTCCAAGATGTAGCCATCATAACTTACTAAAAATAATAAGTCCAGAAAGGTTGTCCGACGTAGTTGCATGTCATACTACTACGAAGTTCTCTAAAAACCCAGAAGGAATCCAGAATCCAAACAACTAAACTCCAGCATAAAAACCCCTGAATCTTCAAAAGAACCCACCAAAACCCTAATTCTACCTCTAACTAGCCGACAGCACACCGGGGATAGGCCATCAATCATTGAAAAATGTAGTGCTTAAAATGGGGACATTACAACCATCCAATATTCTTTGCGAGTTGGTTACTTTTAAGAGCAGAGAGGAATTACAATACAACCGAGCGCGAAGCACTAGGAATGGTCTACTCCGTAAAAAAATTCAAACACTACCTCCTAGCCACATTGTTCACCTTTTATGTGGATCACCAAGCCTTAATGTACTTAGTGAACAAGCCGATCATTCAAGGACGAGTGAGCAGGTGGCTATTATTGCTTCAAGAGTTTACATTTACTATCATCGTAAGGTCGAGGAAAAGCCATGTGATTCTTGACCAGTTGTCAAGAATCCGGCCGAACCTGTCAGGAGGGGTAAATGAACACTTTTCGGATGCACACCTATTCCAGCTCGCAGCGTTGCCTTCATGATATGAAAAGATTGGAGAATATTTGTCCACATCCACATTTCCGAAAGAAATGCCACCAGCCGAAAGGAGGAAGCTCGTCTTGAAGAGTAAGATGTTTCAACTAATTAATGGCTTGCTCTACAAGATGGGGCCCTATCAGATCCTCCGAAGATGTGTCATCGAAGAAGAGATACCAGGCGTACTGAAGGAGGCACATGAGGGTCTCACTAGTGGTCATATGGGCCTATATGCTACAGTGAGAAAAATTCTCTTGTCAAGCCTATGGTGGCCAACAATGCACACAGATGCTAGGGATTGGGTGTTAGGCTATGACACCTACCAGAGGGTCAGGAAACCATTGAAGCAGGACTTCATGCCACTGCATAATTCTCAACCACAAGAGTTGTTCAAACAATGGGGATTGGATTTCATTGGACCACTGAAGGTAAGTCAATTACATCGGTGCCGATACATTGTGCTTGCCTCTCACTCATCTGCACTCGGGGCTGCCAACGGCATTTTACTGGACAGGATTGGAATTAAAGCAAGTTGGTAAAGGCACTACTATAGGGAAGAAGAGGAAACGGAAGCAGGCATCGATGGAAGAGGAAACATCGGCCAAAGAGGCATCTAAGCAGGGTGAAGCATCCGAACAGGGGGAACCTATTGACTTGTCTTCCTCAACATCAGCTTCTAGTTCACCAGTGGATGAGGAAGTGTCTATGGCTATAGGCGGCCAAGCAACATTGGAAGTAGGAGAGACCGAAATACCACTATTACAGCCAGCCAGTTTCACTCTTCCAGCACCGCCAATCAGGGAGATCCCATAAACAGTGACCTTCACCCTCCCAATATCGTCAGTTGGATTCTGCCGAACACTAAGAGTAGTAGCCTCATCACAAGGTGCAACGTCAGGCAGGGCGCCACTCACTGCCATATCGTCACGATGGGCAGCCACTACATCAACAACTTCTGGGGAACCAATGCCAGAAGGTAACCCAGATTCCACAACTTTCGTGGAGATATTACCAGAGGCTCCTTCACTTGACACGATACCTGGATCGGCAACTTCGAGGGTTGCAATACTAGCGGAGGCACCAACGTGGGGGACGATCACAACACATGAAGAGGCTTCTCCTATCACACCGCCAGGCGCACCAGGGGTGGCTCAGATCGACAATTGGTTGGGATCGATGGGCCTCACACTAGAAGTGGTCGAGCAACCGAAGTAGCCAATTGAGAGTCCTTCAAACAGGTTGTTGGGCGAGGGAGGTCCAACCATCCACACACAACAGAGTGGGGCAACCAGACTTGCCAAGGAGACACCTGAACAACCCACAGAGCTAATGACATCGATACATGAGGCTGAGCAGATAGTCAGGGAAACCCCTCGGGAGGGCGAGGAGCCTTACATAGCCATCGGCAATGAGGAGAATGGGGAGGGTGACTCCACAAGTGGACTCGTAGTAGAATGGTCCCAGCCAGACCCATCGGATACAGTGGGAACCGTACAATGCTATGTGGAGGAGCTGGAGCATATGGGAAGATTGATGATTCGAGTGGGCCAAGTTTTTAGAGAGCTCAAGGTTGGTCGATCTCCTCTAGTGGGACAACAAGTGGACTGCATCCGAGGATTTGTGCAGATGGGGTACGAGTGAGTTTACTCAGATATGAAGTGAGGAATGGCCAAGACGCGAGACTACTGCAATGTTGTGGGCATGGCGTGGTAGGCCACTAAGGTTGGCATGAAGGGGCGTTGGGGTTCTCGAGAGTTTATACAACATTGAGCTCGCATTTCATGATGTTTTCTATCTCATGAAACGCTAGGTGTTCTCCATGGAGGTTGCAGTATCACGGAAGCTAGAAGCATATAGAAACTTACAAAGGATTAAGGAGTAAACTGCTGCAATGACAAACATTCAAAATGACTTGGCAGAACAGACCTAGCTAGCCAGTGACAGGGGAGCCTGACTAGAGGCCTTGAAGACCCGAGTGATCACCTTGGAAGAGGAGGCACACCGGAAAGAGGGGGCATGGGAGCAGCGAGTGAAGGAATTGGAGGACCAGTTGGCAGCAAAGAGTGCAGAGGCCCAAAAGACTAAAGGGCAGTTGATGGAGGCAGCTCGTATGGTGAAGCCTGCCAAGGAGAGGGAGATACTCGTCGACCAACAGCTCTGCACACGTATAGAGTGAGGTGACTACGGGCAGAGCATTCATCGACCACTCTAGCACCGTCCGTGCATCCAGGGATGTCCTCGCTTCCCCCTCATTAAATTTGTATATTTTGTCATTCCCTTGGGTTGTCATGTCGTCTAGAAGACGACTTCCTTTTAGGGGGGGATGATGTAAGTAGTATATCTTTACTTTTGTTGTAGTCGGTCGTCGTCAGCCTTGCTCGTAGCCGGCCATTTGCTAATTAAATGTACATAGTGGGAATAATATATGTCATGTACATTCGGGTAATCAAGTCCAGATTAGTGATAACTGTTGTTATGAAACGTCATGTCGGTTGGTTGCCTAACTACCTGTTGATGTGACTTTTGTGCCCGCACCAATCAGCAAAACAAAGTAATCCGAAGGCTACTCCATTCTCTCTTGATCAAAGAATTCCGTGCACTAAGATTGCTAGACAGATCGCACGTTCAACTCCAAGGTTCCGAAATGCTTTGGAATACCCTGAATCGGTTTGTTGTGATATGCTGTGTACACGAGGGACTTACACAATTGTTCAAGATGTTGCAGTTGATAGCATGTTAGTGGTTGGAAGGGAATTTTGTACGAATGATTTAGCGTTGAAGTACGGATTTTCCTAAACTAACCAAAATTGTGCGGAATTGAATGGCTGCAGAGATTAAAAAATTTATGACCTAGTCTAAATGAAAGATATGTGGAGCTCGACTTTGTAATGTCCCCTTCTCAAAACTGATCTTTCCAAAGGACCGGCCCTTTCCTTGGGAACCCGAAGGCTAGACGGAAGATAAATTAGGGTTTCCTATTTTTGAGGAGGTCATTGCTTTGAGATGATGGATTCAATGGCGGATTCTTTCTGGGTTTTCAGAGAGCTTCGCAGTGGTATGTTCGTCTCGGCGTTTAGAGCACTTTCCGGAATTTACTATTTTTAGTAAATTCTAATTTTGGCAGCTTTCCAGTTGGGTTCAGCTCGGTTGACTTCCTGCTTCAATTTGGTCTGATGTTGTGTCAGTATTGGCTCCGGGGCACATTCAGAAGGATAAGTTAAGTCATTTAATTAAAAAAAGTCACGTTTTAAATATTATGTTTTAACGTTGACCCCTTGGCCTAGATTTAATGACTTAACGTTGTTTTAAAAAGTGGTCTCAAAGGGTGGCGCCATCATTAAAGTTATATTTAATATTTGATGAAATTCTCCTAAGTCAAAGCAAGGTTAAGAAGGGGCGCATTTATCAAAGGTGATGACTCAATTAAAATATGATTATTGAGTTAAAAGGAAAAGGACGCCATATTGAAGGAGTTAGGGTTTCGACTTGAAGGTGAGATTAGGGTTTCTTGAAGTCAGCTGGAATTTATATAAGGAAGACTTGGTTCATCATTTGGATATCTTTTGTCTATGCTAATGATATGCTGCCGAAATGGTTGCGGAATTGCTTCGAAGAATGAATGCCTCCTAGTCTGGGCTCGACTTCGTGCTTGAAAGACAGCACCTAGTGGAGAGGTTCGATCATTTAAGATAGATTTGTGAGTTTGCATTTGTATTTGTGCTTAGTATTCAGTTTGGTCTTGTTGAGTAAGTTGCATGTTAGTGAGTTTTCTGTACTTGCAGTTTTAGCTACAGCAGATTGGTCTTTTTGTTTGTAATCCAAAAAATACAAAAATATTGTTTGTGGGTATTGTCTTATTCTATTTGTATGGGAAGAGCGAACAAATTCCTAGAGTCTTGGAATTTATTGTCAAGTCTTTGAATTTTAAAGAGAAATCGCCTTCTTACAGCAGGCCGTACCCTTTTGCTGTTCTTGGGTTTTGTGCATTAAACAATAGTTGCATTTCAAGTTTGTGTTAAGCTGCTGTCTTGAGCGCCATCATCATAGGAGATTTATGCATCTTAGTTTACGCAAATTGAGTGATTTATAAGTGAGTTATGAGCATTTGCATACTTTCATAGGCTGCTGTTTTCAAGTGCAAAATACAGATCTGGGAATTCAAAAGAAACAGAAGTATCAATTCCAATCTCTTGTGCGAATTGGATGTGGCATTTAGAATCAAGTTGAGGAAGTATTATTGTATTGTATTGGTTACTACTTCCAGTTCTAAATCTCTTGATAAGCATATGATCTTCACTCTGTAAACTGACAGTAGTACTGGCAGTATTTATTAAGCTTTCTCAAATCTATGTTGTAATGCTTTATTTCCTTCGAAGTTATTGTAATAGTTAAATCTCCGCCCTATGGTAGCTACTCTCCCATCTTGGGTCAGCAAGCACATTCTGGGTGTCGAGTATTTCCAGTTCCAGCATTTAATTCAAGCATTTAATTTTGTAATCACTCCGTCATATGGTCGCCCCTCACTCCGCATTGGATTGGGTAGCACATACTTGACGTCGAGTTCCCTTTTTGTATTTAGAGTAGAAGATCCTCTGACCATATGCTCGCCATCATCGGCGCCATTCTTGGTTAGAGTTGCTTTCTGCACGTTTGGGTTTATCCTCTAACCTTAACGGGTGCTTTGTTTGTAATTTGAAAATTGTAGAAACGAAAAAATTTGGCTCGGAATATTTCAGTGGTATCAGAGCCAAGATCCTGCCATCCTGTGCCCAACAAGGTTTAGTTGTCAGTCGTATGATAGAGAAATCAGTTTCTACACTAGAGGTCAGAACGGAGTTCAACTCAGTTTAGAAGTGGCAGATAAACATGGCTAACAGAGAAGAGATAAAGTTGGAACAAACACTTTTTGAGACCGGGAATAGACTTGACAAAGAATGTAAGTCAAGGGAAGATGAAAGGAATAATCTTCAAATATTGGAACAATGTTTGAGACAGGTGAAGCAGTCACCTTCTGAATGGATGCAGTTGGCATTATCACCGACATTTCACCTTTTAGTTCAGCCCTATTGGCTGGGACACCCAAATGAAGAAATCAAGCTGCTGATTACTTCTTGCTTCATGGAGTTAATGAGAATAATGGTTCCCATGACACCCTATGATGATGAAACCATGAAAATCATTCTGAATATGATTGTAGAAAGTTTCCAAGATCTTGATGAAACTGGAAGCAATCTATTTGCTAGAAAGGTTGCTATCTTAAAAACATTTTCAGATCTCTGGGTAAGTAACTTGCTGTTTGCCTTGGAAATGCATGATCAGATTTATCACTTGTTCCATTACCTCTTCATATCCACTTGGAGTGAGCAAGAAGAGGATGTTATTGCAGCTGTGAAGAAAATCCTTATTCTCACCATTAATGAGTTAGATGAAATTCCACCAAATGTCCAATCTCTCCTCTTGGACACATATGAGTGTAAAAAAAAGGATTCTCCTATTACTGCTATGCTGATCAAGGAATTATTTAATCAATGTGAAGAGAAATTGAAGCCACTTTTGGAGAAGTCTGAACAAGATGCAAGAATATTTAGTGATCCTGATGATATAGATAATTCCAAAGAGTCTATACAAGGTCATATTGAAGATTTGGTAAAGAATGATTCTCTTCATGTTGCTGGCTCAACTTTTGAAGAAGTTCCACATGAAGAAATCAGTGACATACTTCCTCATGGTGAAGATAATGACGGTGAAGTTTTCAAAACAGCAAGCAATGAAGATTTTTCACTTCATTATGATGGTGACTTTGGGCTTGAGCAGAAAACTCGGTCTTTGGAGAGAAATGTTTTTGACGATATCAGTTTGAGGGATTTGGGACTTGACTTATTCAAAGAGTCATCACTACCAAGGGAGCATGATAAGTTTTTTCCTGTTGATCATCTTAATCAACCCACTAGCATTTGGGATCCAGGTGTGTTGGCACCAACGTATGAAAGAGAACCTTTGTGGGACGAATTTCCCTTTGATCCTGATGAAGACCAAAGTTTCGTTTGCATCGCAAGCTATAAGGAGGGCACAAAAGGAAAAATTGTCTTTGATGAAGAAGCTTGCTCTGAAGAGTTCCATGGTGACCCTTTCGAGTTGGTTGCAGCCACCAAGGAGGATGTTGTTTCTTCTAAAACTTTCAGAACAACATTCGATGATTCTTCGTTCAAGTTAGGGGCTGCCATAGCCTTTGAACAAGAAGACCAAGTGGCTCTTGATGATGTAGAGTTTGAAGGTGTTACTAAACACAAATATGATTTTCCAATGCTTGAAGCTGATTGCAAACTTGGGGTCAAAGAATCTGTGAAGTATGATGTTTTTTTTGACAATGAGCACTCTCCACTAGTCAATGGCGAAGTTCATGAATGTTGGAGCAGCAATGAAGGCAGCAAAGACAAGGGACAAGGTGCTGATTTTCAGTTGCAGCCTATCAGCAGTTCATCAGCTTTGAATTCTCATGATTGGGACAAACAATTCAAGGTGTCCATTGACAAGGAAGTGCAAGCTTTATCCTTGTTTGATCACACACATAGCTTGGTTGAGGAATTGTACTGGAAGGCTCAGCTTGAAGAGAGACAAAGAGGAGTGAAAGATGAAGTTGCTCTTCCCAATCTGCAACTTATCAGAAACTCTTTGGTAACCTTGAAGTCCGAGTACATGCACTTGGTTGAAGATCGTGATTATGCCATTGAAGTTGCAAAGAAGACCATTTGTGCTTCTCAAGATAGAGTGAGAAAGATTGATGAACTTTCTCTGGAGCTTGGATCAACAAGAGCTACGCTAGAAGAAACTCAAATGGCATTAATGGAAATAGAAAATCAGTTTGCTGATTTCAAAATTTTCACAAAGCAAGAGAATGCACATAAAGCCGAAGAAATCAAGCAAGTTTTTTGTGAGCTTGATAGTCTTCGAGAAGAGTTTGACCTTGAAGGTTTCACGAGAAGGACTGAAGTTACAAGTGCAGATTTAGATCAGCAAGATGGATGGAATAACTTTTCAAATTTTGACAATTCTCTCTTTGAAGAAGGTGATGAAGGAGATTATGGCAATCCTCTCTATGTGATGGAAGATGAAACAAAGAATGAGACTGAGTATGGTTTCCAGTGCTTGGATGCTTTGATCTCACTCCATGTGGATGTGCCACATTTTCTGATTAGTCATGAATGCATAAGTGGGTTTGAGGATGGAGGTTCTACATGGGAGGTGACGAAGCAAGGTAATTTCAACATCTAGGACATCAAGGTGTTGAAGAGACAAGTCTTGGTAGCTGTTGGTAACTTCATCACAGCAGCAACGAGTGAAGATTTCAGACCTACTACTCAGGAGGAATGGGGAAAAGGTGAACTAGACTTTGGTAGTTGCACTCTTGACAATCCATCCCTTGGGTGGAATGATGTTTGGAATCATATTGATCAGTTTTGGGAGCGGAAATTGAAGCCACTCTATGTTTCATACTCCCTTAATGTGGAAGCTTTCTTGGTTAAGCTTCAAGGATTTACTAGAAGGGGCATCAGTTTCGTGAGAAGGCACTTGGTTTTCACTAGCACTTTGGAATGTGTAGAGATTTCTTTACAGTGTGTTGAAAATCACTTCCAGTTGAGTATCCATGTTTGGGATTCTCAACTTGGGTTGTCAGAGTTTATTACTTATGGAAAAGACTCTTGGAGGGATAAGGAACAAACTTCCAGACTTGTTGATGTTGTTCCCTTCATTTCCAGCTACTTGATGGTTCCGTTTGTTCATCAACAAATGGATTGGAGAGAAATTTTGAATTTGGGTTGGAAAGATCAACGATCGGTAGTTCTTGGAAGTGACTTTCAGCTCAGACAAGGGCAGATTTTGAGACACGAGTTTGCTGGTTGGAGGCAGACCAGCCACCTTACTTATGGAGTTACTTTCATTCAGGAGAGTTGGTACCTCACTCCTGATCAAAGAAGTGGTAGTTTTTTGATGGAGATGGCTTTAGCGTGTTTTTCAGCCACTTTGGAGGTTTGTAATGCAAATTCTGATGGTTTATTTTCATTATTGGTTCATGACAATGAGCTACCCCATACTTTGAATCTATATTTTGAGACTCATGGGGTTGGGGTTGTGAAAAAATTCTTCAGACTTCATAGTTGTGCCATGATAATTCAGTTGAGGCATAGGGAATTCATGCGGAGTCCTGAGTTTGAATTTGTTGAGCTTTTGCAAAGGATTGCCTTCCTCTTTGCAAAAAGATTTGAAGATGACACATTTGCAGTCATGGTTCCGTTTGTTATCATGTGGAGGTATGCTGAAGAATTCAAGTTTGATTTGAGTAGACTATCCTTCCTATTGCTTAGAATTCTGATTGACAGTAGTATGGTTGATACTGTTAATTCGGGGCATCGTGGACATGAGATGTTGCATGATTTTGATTTTCCTCCTTTAAGATCTTCCAGTTTGAGTATCATTGATGGTAACACCTTGGAGTTACAAGGGGAGTCAGTGCAGCATTGGCATGATATTTTCATTGATGTGATCAGAGTGGTGCAGCATCGGCATGGTGGGTTTTTCCTGAGACGCATTTGGGAACCAGGGATCATACTTGTTGCGTATGGATTAGTTTTCAAATTTCTGGAGTTGTGGTGGTATTGCTTGAGGACAAGCAATTTTGGGAAGGGCGGATTGTAATGTCCCCTTCTCAAAACTGATCTTTCCAGTGACCGTTGGCCCTTTCCTTGGGAACCCGAAGGCTAGACGGAAGATAAATTAGGGTTTCCTATTTTTGAGGAGGTCATTGCTCTGATATGATGGATTCAATGGCGGATTCTTTCTGGGTTTTCATAGAGCTTCGCAGTGGTATGTTCATCTCGGCGTTCAGAGCACTTTCCGAAATTTACTATTTTTAGTAAATTCTAATTTTGGCAGCTTTCTAGTTGGGTTTAGCTCGGTCGACTTCCTGCTTCAGTTTGGTCTGATGTTGTGTTCAGTATTGGCTCCGGGGCACATTCAGAAGGATAAGTTAAGTCATTTAATTAAAAAAAAGTCACGTTTTAAATATTATGTTTTAACGTTGACCCCTTGGCCTAGATTTAATGACTTAACGTTGTTTTAAAAAGTGGTCTCAAAGGGTGGCGCCATCATTAAAGTTATATTTAATATTTGATTCTCCTAAGTCAAAGCAAGGTTAAGAAGGGACGCATTTATCAAGGTGATGACTCATTTAAAATATGATTATTGAGCTAAAAGGAAAAGGACGCCATATTGAAGAAGGAGTTAGGGTTTCAACTTGAAGATGAGATTAGGGTTTCATGAAGTCAGCTGGAATTTATATAAGGAAGACTTGGTTCATCATTCGGACATCTTTGGTCTATGCTAATGTTATGCTGCCGAAATGGTTGCGGAATTACTTCGAAGAATGAATGCCTCTTAGTCTCAATATTCGACTGCGTTTGGAAAGACAAAGACTCAAAGGGAGAGGTCTCGATCATTTAAGATAGATTGTGAGTTTGCATTTGTATTTGTGCTTAGTATTCAGTTTGGTCTTGTTGAGTAAGTTTGCATGTTAGTGAGTTTTCCTCAGACTTGCAGTTTTAGCTACAAAGAGATTGGTCTTTTGTTTGTAATCCAAAAATACAAAAATATTGTTTTGTGGGCATCAGCTCTTTATTCTATTTGTATGGAAGAGTTTTAACACCCTAGAGTCTTGAATTCTATTGTCAAGTCCTTTGAATTTAAAGAGAAATCGATTCTTGCAGCAGGCCGTACCTTTTTACTGTCCTTGGGTTTTGTGCATTAAACAATAGTTGCATTTCAAGTTTGTGTTAAGCTGCTGTCTTGAGCGCCATCATCATAGGAGATTTATGCATCTTAGTTTACGCAAGTTGAGTGATTTATGAGTGAGTTATGAGCATTTGCATACTTTCATAGACTGCTGTTTCAAGTACAGAATACAGATTTGGTGATTCAACAGAAAACAGGAATATCAATTCCAACCTCTTGTGCGAATTGGATGTGGCATTTAGAATCAAGTTGAAGAAGTATTATTGCATTGTATTGGTACTACTTCCAGCTCTAAATCTCTTGACAAGCATTTGATCTTCATCAGAACCTACGTAGTAATCGGCAAAGATTTATTGCTTTCAAATCTGTTTTGTAATGCTTTATTTCCTTCGAAGTTATTGTAATAGTTAAATCTCCGCCCTATGGTAGCTACTTTCCCAGCTTGGGTTAGCAAGCACATTCTCGGTGTCGAGTATTTCCAGTTTCAGCATTTCTTTTCAAGCATTGCTTTTTGTAATCACTGCTATATGGTCGCCTCTCACCGCATTGGATTGGGTAGCACATACTTGACGTCGAAGCCCTTTTTGTTTTAGAGTAGAAGATCCTCCTCGACCATGCTCGCCATCATCTACTTCATTCTTGGTTAGAGTTGCTTTATGCACGCTTGGGTTTATCCTCTAACCCAATCTGCTTTGTTTGTAATTTGAAAATTGTAATCGAAAAAATTTGGCTCAATATTTCGTGACTTCAGCAAGACTTCAACCAGATTCTACCTTGCCTCATGTTGGACAGCTTCAGCAAAATCGGTGTAATCTTCAAGGGAATAGCATAAGGTATTCAGATTATAATTCAACATGCATATACCATCAGAACGACGCATACAAGCATACGAATCACAATCTAAGTTAAGTTTGAAATGATTTCCAGTCGACCAAGCAAGGCAAGCTTGTCGTCAACAAGTTGCTAATGATATAGATTTAAACGAAGCTACTTCAATCAAACACCACAAATCCATAGTTAATTACTTGTACGAAAATTACTCTAACTCAAATCCTACTTGAAGTCGAAGGGTGAAGAAACCTCACTAACTGCTCATAACGAAAGACAAATTCACCAATCAATGAAACTCTTTTATTATGATAGCCTTCGTAACAATTCCTTACAAAATTCTCAAAGGGAGAATTTTCTTTCTCCTTCAAACAATGCAATGAAACTATTCTAACTCTAACTATCTCTCTATGCTCTAGCAGAATGCCTATTCTCTAGTCTCGTCATCTAATAATATACAAATGAGGGGACTCCCCTTTATATAGCTGGCCAATCTCAACGGATGGTCCAGATCAAATTACAATGGACGGCTCGGATCGAGCCACATAAACCCTAGACAAGATTCTGCCCTAAAAACTGCTAGAAGGTGGAGTGGCGTAATTAATGTGTACAAAGATAGTAGATTCCTCCTTTGACCACTATGGGCAATTATAATTAATGCCCACTATCCTTTCAGAAGATTCTCGTTCAGGACCCTGTTACCATTGTTCTTTTCTCTGATTGCGTAAGCTACAAACTCGGCCAGCACTGCATCAACTTCCTGCTCAAAGATTGTCGGAGTAAGGTTGAGCTGATACTCAAGGATAGCAATTGTCTGCTCCTGCCGGTCACAAGAATTTCTCCAAAACTTGATGGATTCCTATGTGCTCTAAATGATAGCTGAGAATGTGGAGATATTTTCAAAGGCCAGTTGAGCAAAAACACCCTCATCTTGAAGAAGAAAGGTTGCAATCTCCCTTTTAATCCATCTATTTCCACTTCCTCAGGAGTTAGTCTTTTGGCGAACAATGCCTCCGGTGTGTTGAAGATGCCTTCGTGAATATTTCCCATTGCCTTCCTGATCTTAGCTGACTCTACCTTTGCTGTGTCGAAAAAGCCTCTGCCAGTGAATGCAGTAGAATATCACCCTAGAAAATCATATCTATCCCCAACCTGAATCACCCCTTCATCAACCAAAGTCTATATTGGAATGCGCATCAGAGCAACCAGGCGAGGAATGGTCTTATCCTAGAATATATGCGTGTCGTTCCAAGCCTGCTCGACGTTCTCCAAGCGCGAGAGGATACCGGAAGCATGTTGGAAAGAGGAGACAAGATCTATCATGAATCTCTCAGCCTCAGTGCGGACACCGCCAATCCACTTATCTCCCTCCTGAATAGCCCTCTTCATCTCCTCGAGCCCACTGATTGACTCTCGTGGCAGCTCAGGTGGAAGCTCCACCGTTGGGTTCTCTTGAGCACACGGATGTGCTAGATGCCGCACATACCCAACTAACACCTTATGCTCCTTCTTCAATTTCTTATACTTTTCCTCCTTTTGTACCAGCCTATCCTTTAGTGCCTGGAAGGAATTTTCAGCCTCCTCAACAACCTATGCTCTGGAAGGACGCCCTAATTCAATTGTAGTGATAGTATAGTTTTCAGGCATCACATCACCTAGATCATATTCCTCCCTCGGAACTACAACATGGAAAGTGCAAGAGCCAGCCTCATCCGTTTCCATCCTAGAATATTTCTTGGCTCTCTTCCTTTTAGGTGACCCACTTATTATGTTCAGGAGCTCTTCCATTTCTACTGTCGGGTCGGTGTCATCCTCCTCGGGATCTCGCCTTTACTCGAACGTAGGGAGCACTTTGAGCATTTTGCTGAGTGCCATAGACTTATTAGCCAAGCACTTTGTTAAGCTTCCACTTCATCTGGCCGAGGCTCATCTCTGCTTTCCATATAGCAATCCTCCCCAAACCCCGAACTTTAGGCCCATAATATCTTCATGCTCAAAAAAGTGCTTCAGTGCACGATCCAAGCATCGCCTATTTCCCCGCTTTCTTCACTTTTCATCCAAATTGATCTAAGACTCTCGTGAGCATAGGCACTTTAACCTGCTAGCTCTAAACAATGGCTGTTAACTTTTCCATATCCCCGCTTCTTCAACCACTCTAACCCTCCTCGACCCGCAAAATACCGACACCTCTAATTCTGAAGAGCTTGTAGCCAACAACTATGTGGGCAATGCCCTTCGCTCTTCCGAGGCTCAGCCAGACCGGGCTCCTCTACTGGGCTGCCTCTCGCTGGTTGGGCACGAGCCTCTTTCCCTGCCGACATCGATGGTCCCGGGACGCTTCCATGATATTGTACAAGAGGGCAATTGATCTTCTCTTCAGCCTGTGAACATGCCCCTCCACCCAACTCCTCGTGAAAGTTAAGACAGGCATAGACAAAGTGTCCAACATTTCACTACTCTTTTCAAACTTAGTGCACTAATTAAATTTGTCATTTGATTTGTCTAAGTCCTTTTTTATCGAGATGATCTCAAGTTCTAACTTCTTGCATTCAAGAAACTTTTCTTTTAGTTGTTTCCTTACCTCTTACTCAATTTGTTTGGCCTGTTTGATTTCCATCTTTAAGTCCATGATCACTTTTTCTGATTTTTCTTTTGTTTCCTTGTCCTCTTGACAATGTGATTTGAGCCTTGAATTCTTCTTCCTAAGCTTCTCAATCTTACGATAGGCATACTCAAGTTCGTCCTCAAGATCTGCTTCATTATGACTTTCATCATAGTCTTCTTCATATGCATCAAATCCTTCTTTGAGGTTTTTATCAAAAAGAGCTCCCTTTCCATTGGATTTATTTCTCAAGCTATTGAATGAACGATCTTCTTCTAAGTTCTTTACTTCAATACTCTCTTCCCCTATCGTCTTCTCTTTTATTTTACTCCCAAGGCTATCTTCATTTATCACTTCATCATTTTTTATTTCCATGTGTATTCCAAGTGCCACTTCATCACTGCGGTTGGCTTCTTTGATATCAATACAATCATTATTGTATATAGAATGGGTTTCTCCTTCAAAGAAAACATCATCCATTACTTTATCCCTTGTATTTGGTGTTTTGTTACGAGAATTCTTCTTAGAATTATTTCTTCCCTTACACAATATCAACCATTGAAGAAAATAACCATATGAACAAGTTGACACCAAGATTTTATGTGGAAACCCTTACAGGAGAAAACCATGGTACAAATAATGTACTTTATGAATCATACAAGCTTTACAATGAATGTAGGCACCAACGTACTTGAATCACCAACTTTCACAATTTAGTAGGCACCAACCCACAAGGAGCACCAACACCTATCTCTGATTTAGTAGGCACCAACCCACAAGGAGCACCAACACCTATCTCTGATTTAGCAAGCACCAACCTACAAGGAGCATCAACTCCTATCTCTGATTTAGTAGGCACCAATCTACTGGAGGCACCAACCCTCACTTGCCAAGCACCAACTTAGCAAAAGATAATAACTTCAAGATCAATGTTCCACCTTCAATGTTGCATCCTTATTTGAAGTCGCACTACTTCAAAGGAGAATTGCACATTTTCAAGAATAAATTGTTTTATTCTTAATTAAGTTTTTGGTAATAAGACTTTGTTTAATAAATCACACCATATCAAGAATAAATTGGCATGCTTTAATAAAATTGCATTATCTCTTCGAGTGATTACTTTAAGGACGTTTGATTATGAGATTAATTTCTATTAGATCACAATCTTCATCCTTTGGCTCATGATCACATCTTTCTTAACTGCCGCTTCTTAACTGATTTTTGTTCTTCAAGTATCATCGCTGCCACAAGCTTTTCTTTAAAGAATGATATGTGTCAATTGAATACTTTGTAACTTTGCTCACTTCTCATATATTTGATTGCAGTGTTAAAATAGATTTCACCACCTCCTATTTTTTCTCATGTAAACTTCATTCATTGATCTTAATTTGCCATTCATTAATACACCAAAATGTAATCAGATCTCTTTGATATGATCGCATCATATTATTGATTGATCTTCTATGATCACATCATATTATTGATTGATCTTCTTTTCATAATATAATCATATCTGTTCATATATGATCGGGCTGCCTTCTTGTATCAACTTTCAAATATGCTCTTTGATTTGAGCAATTTAGACTTCCTCCGATTTGTCTTTAATAGATGCAATATAAATATTGTTCATATCTTGTTCCTTGGATATGTAGTATACTTAGAAAATGATTTCCTTTTTGGCCACATTTGACACGAATGACAATTTGTTCAACAATCTTGTCCAATGCCTTTGACATCATTGACAACATTTGTCTTCTCATGTTTGACATCAATGACAACATTTCCAACAATCTATGCATATTTCCAGCAATAGATATTTTAAACTCAGCAAACATAAATGTTGGCAACACTATTTCAAGGTAATGTAAATACTCTATTTTTCGACCTGGACAAGATAGCACCAACATGTTGCTTTAATTCATTCATTTGCATGGCTCCTTTGTATATGAAATGTCTTCAGCCTTATTATATGAAATGTCTAGAGGCATTGGTAAAGGATTATAAGGACCCACGTACCTAGTCATTCAACCATCGTAACATATGACTCACACCAATATACTTGCCTTCTGATATGAGTTGCATATTGTATTGCAGTTTCAAATGCAAAGGGGAATATGAATAGCCAAATGATAATAATAATCAACTGAGAAGAATATAAATGTCATTCCCTTGCTTGTACTCCTATGATAGCCACCGGCAAATTGCAAGTGTCCCAAGCTGACGGAGATTCTTATCTAACTCCCTATGCCACACAAGCTCAAAACTCATGCTATTTTCAAAGTCTCGGTGAAAGGAAAGCTCAAGGAAAATAATTGATAAAGCCCGATAATCTTAAAAACACCAGTCTCGAATCAATTAACACCTCCACAATATATATTCGGTTCTCATTTGTTGTCATGAACTGGTGTCTCCATCAGACTAAACCCAACTACAATGTATTGTGACACACCAAATATGCCCACATTTGCAATATTCGTTACTCCATTAGAATCACTGCTACTATCATTAAAACAACATGCTTTGGCCTGACCCATCATCAAATGTCATATATTTTGAAGTTACGATTATATAAACTGTTCCCTTTTAATATTTTGGAAATTCAAAGACTCCACGTTATACTAGTGCAGCACTTTATATTTCATGGGTTCAATATTAAAATATTCACCACCTTTCTCATCATCCACCGCGTTGCTCCTCTCTAATGTATGCCTGTTAGCTTTACAGTTGCGTCCACAAAACAACTTTGAATGACCGTTCAGCTTCTCCTGACGAGTCTGATGACATGCGTACACTATCAAAATGGTAAAGCCCATATTCAGGCCACTATTGATATTTTCTCACCCGCATTTTCACTCGGCTACAAAAAACTTCATTATCAAATTCTTGAAAGTTCTTGATAGATCCCAATTTGCTTAAATTTCACTCATTCTTCAAAGGAACGGTGGTTACTCATGTTAGTTTGATGATCAGATGTAATGCACAGAAAATTATTTCAAAATCAGACACAATAACACAACAGATACCCTGGGAAAACCCTCCTCTTCAGGGGAAAAACCCAACAACAAATATCTCTCTATTATATATTAATAATGGCAACAAGTCTCTTTACAATGAGGCCAATCTCAAAGCCTATATGGAGCACCTTCACAAGATGCAATAACAAGAAGTAATCAGCACTTCCTTGTAACTCAGATCTGCCCTTAAGAAATTCGCTATCTGCTCTTGATAATTCGCAATTTGTACTTCATTGATCTGCCCTTCAAGAATTCACACTTGGAAGAGAAGAAATGCTTGAACTTGATTGAGCCCAAATGGAGTGAAATGATCTTGTATTTATACAACCTGAAGGAGAGAGATCTCACCTTTTCATGCAAGGTCGGCCATCATAAAAATATAATTTCAATTTAATAAATACAATTTACAAGGAAGGTCGGCCAAGAAGATAATTACAAAGTTGCCATGTGAAGCACCTCTTTACATTGAATAATCACATATAAATAAGGAAGTATGAAGCCAGAAGCTCCAATTACATCAACACTCCCTCTCAGCTAGGTAGGAATAATTCCTACTGCACAAGACACATCACCTCATTGTGATGTCAACCACAATGGCTACAACCATATGTTGAAAGGAAAGAGATCACCTCATCGTGATATCAGATATCACCTCAACATGATATCAACCATAATGGCTACAACCATGTATGGAAAAGAAAGATATCACCTCAACGTGATATCAACCATAATGGCTACAACCATGTATGAAAAAGAAATATATCACCTCATCGTGATATCAGTTATTACCTCAACGTGATATCAACTATAATGGCTACAACCATGTATGGTATGTACAAGTGTTCATCACTTGTGTGATGTTGTCACCTCAACATGACTTTCACCATGGCTCTCCCAGAGGGTGAAACACAAGTACAAGAAAATCATCACGGACTCTCTCATGTGATGTTGTCATGAAGTCACACACATGACATCCACCATGGCTCTCCCAAAGGCTGGAACAAGGGCTTTCACCTCAAACTTCTCTTGCAGAGAAGAATGCATTAACAAGGGATTTCACCTCGAACTTCTCTCACAGCGAAGAACTCATTAAAGAGGATCATTGATATTGAGACTCCTTTTCAGTTAAGGCTGTATTCTCCACCATACCAAACTTATCTCGAAAGTACACAAACTTTATCCTGGAGAGACTTAGTGAGAATGTCTGTCATCTGTTCATCAGTGTTTATATACCTCAACTATATAGCTTTCGTCAATACCATATCTCTAATATAATGGTATTTGAACTCAACATGCTTGGTTTTGTCATGAAACACAGGATTGACAGAAAGTTTCACACAGCTCTGTTTATCACAAAGAATGATAGTAGGCTCCATTGATTGTCCAAACAATCCTGCAAGGAGCTTACGAGGCCACACTGCTTCTCAAGCTGCCACATAAGCTGCAATATACTCGGCCTATGTTGTATTCAGTGCCACTGAAGACTGCTTCTTGCTACACCAGGAAGTCGTTGCAGACTTCAACAAGAACAAATCCAGAGGTGCTCTTCCGATCAACAACACAACCATCTTGTTTAGGTTCAATACGCTCCCTCTGAATTTTTAAGTACTTGCATCAACCTTCTGACCTCATCGTCCAAGATTGCCTGCAAAGCTTGCTTTAGATAAATGTTTACCAATGCACACCTTTGGTACTATAGAGAGTTCAGGGTAGACCTCCTCAACCTCATAGCAGATCACTCTATTCTGAATCGGTTTGTGGAGCTACCAATATCAAATCCAGCTGACTATCTTGTGCAATTCTAATCTCAGCAGCTGAAGAGCTCTTTCAAGGATTTGACACTTGGCCTTGCAACACTGCAACCTTCACTTCTTCTCAATGAGTCATAGAACTCCCTCTTGATCCCTACTTCAAAGCTTGCAAAGAAGACTTCTAGAAGTGAACTCCCTCTAGCCACCAACTCAGTCCCATGGTTGCAAGTTGTGACACCATCCTTGATCATTTCTTTGGACGGCATGACTTCCTCACAAGATGCCTGAAGCTCTTCCTCCTTGTGCAATCTCTCATTACTTTCTAGCTCCTCAATCTGTCCTGGAAGCGTTTTAAAGAGAGATTACCAACAATTTATAACTATCCAAAGAAATATCAAGGCTAGAATCATACAAGGTTTACTATCTCAAGATATAACATGAACACATAAGAGTTTATGAACTATAAATAAAGAAATCAACCTATAAGTGAAATATGAGCAAATATCAAAAGATCAAAATGAAGGGATAAAGAACTTATCTTTAATTGAATTCAAATATAACTCTTTCTTCCATCTTTTACTCCTCTCGAGAGTGCCAAACTCAGCGCAACAAAAAAACAATTTGCACAACTACAGATTTCTTGAATGCAATATGCAGTTAGCATGTAGAACCAACTCTCTCTAAGAGTTCAAAGCTCTATCACAGTTCATGCATTAGAGAATGATACCATCGAAATTACAATTCTCTTTTTATTTTAGAGTCGCACTCAGAAATCTTCACAACCAACATGCAATAAATGAAATCTTAAAAGAATCTTATGCTAGTGAACACAATTCAAGAGAAACCACTCTCTCTATTTACTAATTACAAGATCCAACTTAATGATATAACTCAACAAACAAAGAATACTTATCTCCTTAAATATTTTGATGGAATGCAAATACTAGACGCAGTAAGATATGTTGCTCTTGCGCACAAATCAACACACAACCTTCATGGCTTGAACACAAGCCCATGACTTAGAATAGAAATTCCCTAGAATCCTTCTAAGAAAAGATCTCATCCACATCCACAAATGAAGAATGTTGATTAGGCCTAGTTGGGCAATCCTTTGCATAGTCACAAAACTTGTCACAACGAAAACATTGGACATTGGAAAGGTTCCACTTCTTCTTGAATGCGGGAGCACCATCTGACCCTTTATCTCTATTCCTCTTGAAGTATCCTTTCTTTCCCCCTTTTCCTTTTTTCTCTGAGGATTGAGTGGAAAGAACATGAATGTCTTCATTTGTAGAGCTTCAACCAATACCTCTCGCAGCCAACCTAAACTCTTCTTGAATGCAATCTGCCCTCAAATAATCAAACTTGGGAAGTTTCGATCTTGCACTGATTCCTTGAAAACTCCCAAGATGAAGGAAGACCATTAAGGGCAAGCATGGTCAAATCCTTGACATCAACAAAATGACCAATAGAAGACAGTTGATCTCTCAATTCGGAAATCTTCATGAAGTAAGTGATGACAGATTCTCCTTCTGCCATCTTCACATGATGAAGTTTTTGCTTCAATGCAAGTGCACGGCTTGTGTTGTTGATCTCATACATCTCCTCCAAAGACTTAAACATTTCCCTTGTCGTCTTCATCGTAGAGATGATGGGAACAATATGATCCTTCACGGAATCAACTAACATCTTCTTTGCCTTAGTATCTTTCTTCTTCCATTGAATCTTCTCTTCCTCATCAGCAGGCTCAAAAACTTTGCTCTCCACGAACTCATCCAATTCACTTTATTCCAAGGAGAGCATAATTCTGAATCTCCAAGATGTGAAATTTGATGCTCCCTCAAGTTTATCCTCAAGCTTAAGACTGATCACTATCTTTACGAAGAGATAGAAGTAAACAACGATGAGAAAGAGAGTAAAGAGTATCACTATAATAACAATCTGATCAAGATCTTCTTCAAACCCGCTTTGATACCATGTTAGTTTTATGATCAGATGTAATGAACAGAAAATTAATTCAAAATCAAACACAATAACACAAGCGATATCCTGGGAAAACCCTCCTCTTGAGGGGAAAAACCCAGCAACAAATATCTCTCTATTATATATTAATAATGGCAACAAATCTCTTTACAATGACGCGAATCTCAAGCCCGATATGCAGCACCTTCACAAGATGCAATGATAACAAGTAATCAGCACTTCCTTGTAACTCAGATCTGCCCTTGAGAAATTTGTTGTCTGCTCTTGATAATTCGCAATCTACACTTCATTGATCTGCCCTTGAAGAATCCGCACTTGGAAGAGAAGAAATGCTCGAACTTGATTGATGGCCAAATGGAGTGTAATGATCTTGTATTTATAAAACTTGAAGGAGAGAGGTCGCACCTTTTCATGCAAGGTGGGCCATCATAAAAATATAATTTCAATATAATAAATACAATTTACAAGGAAAGGTCGGCAGGGAAGATAATTAGAAAGTTGCCATGTGAAGCGCCTCTTTACATTGAATAGTCACATATAAATAAGGAAGTATGAAGCCTGAAGCTGCAATTACATCAATAACTCAAATGTATTGAATCCCCTCTTGGAGCTTGGATATTAATGGATTTCCTTGATTTGCTTCATTCCTACCATTTATATTACTTATGGTTTCTTTTCTCTAGAAATATTGGCAACTCTTAAAAAATTATAGTCTCGACTCTAAATGGACTTGTGCCAATTTAGAACTCAAGGTTCAAAAGCTGAGTTAGAACTAAAAAACGCCAGATTTAAATATGATTGTAAAATTGGAATCAGACACGGCTACACATAACATTGAATGGAGAAGCTGTATGAATCATTAAATAATAGAATCCTTGCAAATTAAAGAATAGACTTCATATGAACCCCTTTCATACATACTTTCAACATTCACCAATCTGAAAAATCACCATTGCAGCATAGAAAATTTTGCAACTCAGAAGTGCAAGACTCTAATTGATATCAAATTGAAAGGCAGAAAATGATCATTTACAATGACTTCACATTTTTCTTCAATAACACTTTCATTTAGACAAAGCGAGAAAACTGAATGTCTTCTCCAGCTATCAGCCAGGGTAGATCTTTCACTACCGAAGCCAATCTTATTTCAGAGGTCTACCCACCTCAGAAAGGCTGTCAACTACGTCCACCAACAAGAACCTATTCTGAATTCCAAAATCCAGCTTGTTGAAACAATGCTCCAAAAAATCTTTTATTTTTTCTCACCTCGTAACTCCTCATGACTTTTTGACTTCTCCTTTTTTCTCCTTTTTCACTTTTAATTGAATTCTCTTTTGAATTCACTTTAAAGTAACTTATTTAATTTATTTTAACTTTTCAACTTAAGTTACTTTTGTTCCATTAGTTTAAGTTGTCATTTTTAATTTAATTTTTTCAACAACTTAAATTAATTACTTAATTTTATTCTAACACATAAAAATTGGGGACATTACAGGCCGCCCTTCTTAAATATTGCTTGTCCTCAAGCTTCCCTATCAAATCTTTTAATTTCCAATTGAAGGTCCACACGCTCTCGTGGTTTCCTTGTTTAGTATTGTATATCTCTATGACAATCTTGCTATCATCTCATAGGAGTTTGAATTCCTCTTGGAAAGCTTGCTTCAATAACCTCCATGTCGCTTTTTGTGCTTGATCTAATTCAGAGTACCAATCAATAGCACTATCTCTTAGTGTCGTTGGGAATGCTTTCAGCCACTGGTTTGAATCATCCTGTCCGCTGGCTATCCAAATAGTTTCACATGTCTTACAGTGTCGTACTAGATCTTCTGACCCATTCCCCAAAAACTTCAACACCTTTTGCCGCTCCGGAGTAGCCATCTTTCCCCACTGTCCTCCTTGTGTGTTGGACCCAATTAGACTGGTTTCCCCGCTACATTCCAGTGTGTCACTTGCACTCTCGGCCACGTACGAGTCACTCCCATGTCTTGTGTCAACGTCCTTGACATCGTGAGTCTCTTGGGGTTCCCTTCGGTACTCTCTCCGTCTTGGGGTACTGGGCTCAGATCTTCCACTCGTCAGTCATTCCTTCTCGTCCGATAAGGACAACTCCCGAAAACGTCTGATGCTACTACTTAATTCATCTTCGTTCTCATAAAGATCATACCTCCCTACGTATGGGGTGCCGAAGGGTCCTTCGTCCCTTCCTTCCACCAAACTTTGGTGTGCTCTCCCAATGGATGTGTCTATTCTTATCAGATTCTCATGTGTTCTTTTAATACTCTAATTTATTTCGATTAGATCCTCATCCAATTCCTTACCAGCTTGCTTCAGTCTTCTTCGCCGGTTTGCTTGTTCTTGCAACTTGAGTGATCGCCAAACCTTCTCCTCCTGAGTCTCGTGCTCGTCAGGTATTCGATTCTTGTCTTTGTTCGGCCATACGGGCATTTAAAATTTATTCAAGCGATCATTGCTGACTACCGGGAGTATGTCTTCGGCTAGTGTCATGTTCTTCTTCTTCTCGTTTGGTTCTCTCTTCGTAGCATTGCAGTATTTGTTGCCTTTGATGTTCCCGATCCTCTTCTTCTCGAAGCTCTTGTAGGATGATGAAATGACAGGCCAGCAGTCTAGGCATACGATTCAAGAAGTGATCCAGCTGGTCATTCACTTCCAGCCTATCCTAGATAACTTCCTTAGGGATCTCCCGCCTGTGGGATTCCCTTCGTATGCAATCTCATAAAGATATCTTCCACAGATTGACAAGATCTTCAGTCAATAGGTCTTCCCTTTCCTCATTGCTATTCACGGGCTCGTTTGCAAGAAGACTCATTATGCTGCCATGACAAGTGACTCCCTAATTTGCTCAGGCAACAGCGCCAAATGTTTTGCCCTACGGGGTGTAATTCAAATACTACGTACTATTGAGCAAACTAAATCAAATACATCCCTTAAAACCCACTTATTAAAATGTTTTGCCCTCTGACCCGACTACAACAAAAGTAAAGATATACTACTTACATACGTATAGGGATTGGAAGCATGAAGATGGCATTCTACCTTAGTTCATGAGGATCTTGCATACTTTGCTAGGAGATGGCTATTCTACTTTGCTGACGTTTAATCAAAGTTCTGGGAGAACAACAAATTTTCAAGAGTTTGGAGAAGAATTGGATTATCTTCTCCTCCTTGGAGAGTGGCATAGGGATGTGTTGTGACATTTTCACACATCACCCCATTCAAAATGGGGACCCCCCCAAATTTTTGCTCCATTCGTGTCTTTTGGCTTGGGTCTTTCAGTTTGTCTCTCTCATTTTGTTCTTTCCGTCTACTGATGTACTTACCATTTGACCTAGATTTGAATTTTGGCCAAGTCTTGAGCGTTTTCTCGTGAATTAGGGTTTGCAATCTTCAGACTGCTTTGAGGTCAAATTGAGTTGGCTAATCAATTTCTGAGCTTAGCATTGCTGTTAGGATGCTTCAAGCAGGCTCCCTCTGAATTTTCACTGAATTCTGCCAATTTTCTATTTTTAGTAAGTGTCAATTTGGGGTTTGTTTTCTTGAAGATTTTCACGTTCAGACAACTATGCTGTATTATGAGAACTTTGAACTCATCACTGGAAAAATTTGAAAAGAAACAGACAACTTGCTATTTTTAGCAGTCCTGCCTTCAAGTTCCATTTTTAGGGTTTGCATGGTGGACTTTGATTAAATGCGGAAGTTTTCTTTAATGGAGTTTCAAGACCTTACGCCAATGATATGACATTCAAAAGCGGGACAACTTTAGGTGGTCAGCCTTTGGAGCTATTTTAGGGTTTGCATGTAGATTCCACGACTCATGTAAATCATCTTTTTGGGTTTTCACAAGAGCTTACGCGGTAGCATCTTGGTAGAGTTGGTCACTTTTCCGGAACTTACTATTTTTAGCCAGTGCTCGCATGTTGATCATTTTTCTGGGTTTTTCAAGATCCCTCGGGCAGTGTAACATGCAAACTCATCCAGCAGCTGGTTGGTCACTTTTTCAGGCACTCACTATTTTTAGCAATACCACTCGGCGGTTACCCAACACTTGAGAATCACGAACCTGATGACATCTGTGAAGCGGAGTTGAAGCGAACAATTTGAAGCACATGCAAGACAAATTAGGGTTTCCAGCTTCGGGTCCCAAAATGAGGGGTCAAATGCCAAAATTTCCGAAAACTGAAGTATCTCATCATGATTAGCATCTTTCAAGCAATTCGCTAGTAAAATTTGAAGGAAAACGAAACACTTACTATTTATAATACAGGCATTCCGGAAAGCAGGGCTATCAATAGTAAGTGGTGACAGCTAGTGTGGCCAGCAAGTCATTGATGAGGGGCGCTGACATTCAAATTTCAAGTCCAAGCGGGCTGTGGAAGTGTAATGTCCCCATTTTAGCCATCGTTCTTCTTTGTGATAGCCTATTTCCGGAATCCGTGGGTTGATCAAAAGTGAAATTAGGGGTTTCCTTGCTTGGAGGTTTGTGGCATTTCTGGAAGTATTTACTATTTTTAGTAAATGCAATTTTCTTGATGGTTAGGTTAATAAAACTTTCATTAAGTCTTGCTTCCCATTTCGGTTACGCTTTAAATTGGTTTTGAGGTAAACTTACTATTTTTAGCGATGGCTACTTTGGTAGTAAATTTTTGGCGATGGCATCATCGGCCAGTTCAACTCAAAGTCATCTTATTTATCCATGGGTCGGTTGGCTTTGGGTTTGGTTTCTCCTTGGGTGAGTTTGGAGACTTAGTCCAATTTTTCGTAATAAATAAAGTTGTACCAGTGCCTATAGGCAGTGATGACTTCAAGTTGTTTTTAAAGAAGGGGACATAAAGGGGTCAAATTAGGCATTGAATTATTTAATAAATGCTTTTATTGTTTGCAAATGAAATGGATGCCTAAAGGAGTTGAATGATATTTTATTATTTCAAAGTAAAAGGCAAAAAGGTGCGTCCTTTTGGAAGTTGAAGTGATTCAACTTCTTGGAATTGAAAAGTTCTTGTTGCTTCATTTGCCAACAAAGCTGCCATATTTTCTTTGTTTGAAGAGCTGATTATCGAATGTTTATACTAATGTTATGCTATCAAAATAACAACTTGTTTAATACTTCGAGGGATGCTTACCTCCTAGTTCCAATCCAATTTCGTGTTTGAAAGACAACACCTAGTTGGTCTTATTGCTGCTTCTCAATCAGACTAGCAGATTGTGCTTCAAAGTTGGTGAATTTTGGTGAGAATTTCAGTTTTAATGTTGCTGATGTATACATAGCTGAAGGTGTTTTTCATTTACAGCTTTTGATGTGAATTTATTTTGGTTATGGGTATTTGATCCTTGCAATTCTATGCTAATGGCGATCATATTTGGAGAATTTCAGAATTTAATTCCAAGTATTTGATTTTTAGCAAGAGAAATCGCCCCTCTTGAGGGCCGTACCATCTTGAGAGTGCTTTGGGATTAGTGCAAAATAATATCATGAGTTTTGATGCAGTTTTGTGGTTTGAGTTTGGGCGCCTATCCTCCAAAGAGACTTTGCATTTCGTTTCATTCAATTCAGAGGTATATTGAAGGAGTTGTGATCATTTTTATGAGTTTGCTATTTGCTGATAGACATTTCCAGATTGCAGATTTTTATATCAGACTTGTTAGTTTTTGATATAATGCTGGTTTGAGCTTCAATTCTTCATCTTATATCATTGTAAATGTTAGAGGAAGTAATACTCTAACTGTTTAATGTTCTTGGAAGATTATCTATTCTATTTGCAGCTGTTCTTATTCTTTGTAAAGCTAGTTAGTAGTACTAACAGCTCTTCCTTTACTTGCTGCAATTTTATATCTGTTTTACACTCCCACAATTGAGTGGTTGAGTTTTAGAATAAACTTATATCTTGTTTGTAATTTCCCCCCACGTTATAAGGGGTTGTGTGGACAGTATTCCCCCCACGTTAATAAGTGGAAGAGTGGATTTAAAGGCTGGCTTGCTGCCTAATAATTGTTGTAAACTCACCTACTGAATAAGTGGAGTATTCCCACCACTCTGTGGATGCCCGCCGCAGCGGATGAATTGTTTTAATTGTAATCTTTGCCCCCCACTGTTTGGTGGTAGTGAGGAAATGCTTTTCATGGCTGGTTATCCGCCTATCAGTTTCTAGTTTTCAAATTCAACACTCCGTCATATGTTAGCACCTCGCCCTCAGTGGGATCTTGAGTGCACATTCTTGACGTTGAGTAGTTTTCATTTCAAGTTCAGATTTCTATTTGGAGCTAACGCTAACCGAGTTGATTAAGTGCTGGTTATGTGTGTTAATTCATCGAAAAAAATTGGTTAGCATATTTCAGTAGTATCAGAGCCAAGATCTTGCCATCCTGTGAATAAGACAGAGTCAATTGACAGATGAGTGATAGAGAAATCAGATTCTTCACCTAAGTTCAGTTTATCTTTCAGAAGTTCTTAAGATGTTGCATTTTCTAAGGTCCAGGAATCGTGAGAAGTCAATTTGATTGTGGCTTCGGAAGAATGTCAGTTCAAGAGGCAATGCGAACATGAGGCTGCCATACTCCGTAAACAATATCAGAGCATGACAGATGAGTTTAAGAACGATGTTTCATTTGACACGTTTTTGAATTGTGTGGTGATTCATGACCCTGGAAAGTTGGCTATGGTCAACTACATCAAAAAAATGTTTAAAGAGGAAGTAGAACTTGCCACGGTTGAAGAATCAAGGAAGGAAGAAGCAAAAGGATCTGTTTGTGGTTTGCAGCCCACAAATAAGCAAATTGAAGAGAAAAATCAGTCAATTAGTGTTGAAGAAGACACAAGCAAGGTGCACATTTTGGTTCAAAATGAAAGTGGGCTTGATGAAGATACCTTGGCAAATGAGGAGATTAAGTTAGAGTCCCAAAATACATCCCTAGACTTGCATGGGATGGGAAATAATGAAGATTATTATGGTAAGAAGATCATTACAGCAGTCTTGAGTCCTAATAAGGATTCAATCAATGAAGATCTCGAGACAAATGGCTTCTCAAAAGATGTTGGTGGAACAGTTGTGTGGGATAAGTACGTTGAAGAAGAGCAAGATGAAGCAAATACTAATGGTGTCTTTGAACCAGCTTATGACCATTACGAAAGTGAGGTTGTTGATGGTGATTCCGATGTGTTTTTATCTCCTTTTGTTGAAGATTTAGTGAAGGATAATTCTCTACTTTATGCTGAGCCAATTCCATATGAAGAATTATTGACAGTGTCCAAGAAGACTTCTTTGGTATGTATGTGGGCACTAATGATAAAATCAGCAACACATCTACTCAAGATAATTTCATTGAAGAAAAGAATGACAAAATATTCAAAGCAACCAGCTTTGATGATTCTTTAATCCGATATAATGCTAGTGACTTGAGTGGTAGTGGGTTTGATTATCAAACTACATCTATGGAGAAAGCCATAGATGAAGATTTCAGTTCAAGTGGGTTGAGGAGTGACTCATTCAAAGAGTCAACAATCCAAGAGGAGCATGATGATCTCTTTCCTATTGATCATTGCAATCAAACCTTTCACATTTGGGATCCGGGCGCGATGTTTCCAAGGTATGATAAAGAACCGGAGTGGGATAAATTCCCCTTTGATCCTGATGAAGTTCAAAAATCAGTTTGCAATGCAAGTAATGAAGTGATCTTTGGAGGAGAAGTTGCAGCAATGGCTAATGAGAACGTGATTTCTTATGTTGAAGAGAAGAATGTTTTAAAATCAGCAAATGGTTTGGATGCCTTTCAGAATTACGCACAAGAAGAGGATGAGAACTTGAAAGGTCAAGATAGAGGTACTAATTTGTTTGAAGAAGTTGTTGACAAGCCTTCGATTCAGGAGTTATGCAGGGATAAGATTAGAAAGGAGGCTGATTTTGAGAATCAAGTCAAAAAAAAAAAATCAGAAAAGTTGATGTTTGATAAGCAAAGCTTCTTTGCTGATTATGATTATGGGCCTAAAGAGCTGCAAGTTTTGAAGGATAATTTATTGGTTTCAGAAGAGAAGATTGTTAAAGTGTTATCAAGATTTGATAGCACATATCACTTCATTGAGGAACTTTGCTGGAAGTTTCAATTTGAAGAGAAACTAAATGGAGTTAAAGATGGAGACTCTCTTTCCAAGATGCAATCTATCAAAGAGGCATTGGAATCCATAAAGTCAGATTATTTGCATTTGCTCTCAGATAGGGATAATGCTATTAAGTTTGCAGAGGAGACCTATGATGCCTACCAAGAGGAGGAAGAGATGGATAGGCTTTGCCTTGATTTTACCTTAGCTCATCATTCTTTATACAAAGCAGAAAATCATTCATCTATTGCAGCTACCCTTAAGGAACAAGAAGTTAATACAAGGATTATGGAGATCAAACAAATAGTTGAAGGAATAAATGTACTCCATAATGATGAAACATGGCGTAATGCCAAGATGATCCCATATGTTGATGGTGATTGGAAAGTACATCAAGAGTGTGAACTCTTGAGTTGGGAAGAGACTTTGCCACAAGAAGGAATGGTTTGCAGCTATGCGATAGATGTTTTAACGGATAATGAATGTAGTATTCAGCATGCTACACTTTGTGGGTCGGCAACTAATGGTGAGCATCCACAAGTTGAAAAAGATGAGTTTGAATTCTATGAAGACACCAACGAAAGGGATGAAGATAATATTTTTGAGAACAACAGTCCATTATCTTCACATGATTTGGATAATCATAAGGTGATAGATATTTTCTATGAAAGTGTGCCATGTTTTGTGAGTAGTAATCATCAAGGGCATTTTGATAATGAAAGCATAAGTGGGATCAACGATGAAGTATTCACATGGAAAGTGTGGACTCAAGGAGATTTCTTCAACATTGGCTTAAAGGTGTCAATAAAACAAGTCTTGGTAGTTGCTGGTCACTCCATTGCAGCAGCAAAGAGTGAAGATTCCAGACTTATTACTCATGAAGTTTGGGAGAAAGTTGAACCTAAACAGGCAATTTACCTTCTTAACAATCTATCTCTTGGGTTGAGTGATGTTTTGGCTCACCCTAGTCCTTTGGGGAAATGGGAATTATGGACAACATTTGTTCTGTGCTCCATTGATGTTGATGTTTTCATGGATGGGCTACATGGGTTTATCAAAGAAGACACTAACTTCTTGAGTTTGCAAATTGCTTTGATTAACACTTGGAGAACTGTGGTGTTCTCTTTTTGGTGCATTAGGGAACTTTTCCAGTTGGGTATCCATGCTTGGGATCCTCAACATGGCTTGATGGAGATTGTTACAAGTGGAAAGAGGAATCATTGGAGAGATACGGGTTCAATTTTCAGATTCTTTGATGCTGTCCCCATCCTTATTAACCAATCGATGGTTCTTTTTGCACATCGACCGATGGATTGGGAAGATATATTGAACAAAGGATGTTTTTATTTTGGGTTGGAGTTCCTTGAGAGGATGTGTCCAGCCTTGGGCATGAGTTGTTGTGATATTATAGATGCTAATTTCCAGTTTTGCAGCAATCCTACAACCCCTTGCATGCTGATTTTCCTAAAATCAGACTTTGAGTGGTTCATTTCAGTTTTCATAGGCAGCTGGTACATTCATTTTTCCTCTTCACAACCTCTTTTTAGTGATGATTTTTGGCTTCAAAAGTGGGTAATAATGTTTCATAGTGATTCAGATCAGTATTGGATGGTGTTCAAGTTATGTTCTAGTGGCTTTCTTTGTACAATCTCTTGCACTAGTATTTGGGGCAGCGAACCTTTGCTTGATTTGGTTCAACTTTTTGAGACTTTGGGGGAGAGATTGGTGGAAGTTTTCAGAGTTTTTCTTGAATATGTCAGAATTACTCAGAGGAGGCATTATACATCCTTAAGGAGCTTTGAGGATGCAGTTGCTATGACTTGGCAAAGAGCTGTTTTTTCCTTTGCAAATAGCTATGATGGAATCACATTTGCTGTTGTGATTTGGTTTGATGCTTTGAGGAGTGATGTTGATGAGAATATTTTTGAGTTGTTTAGATTATTCTTCTTTGTTCTCAGAATGGTGATTGACATTGACATTGCAGATGTTAATTCCTCAGAGTTTATTGAGCATGAGACGCTGCTAGATTTTGATTCAATTCCTTCTATGTTGTTCGACTTGAATTTCAGGCATGTTATCACTTTGAGGTTGCAAGGATGGTTAGTGCAGTTTTGGTGCAATGATTTCATTTGTATGATCAGAGTAGAGCAGCATCAGCATGGTGGGGTTTTTCAGAGATGGACATGGGACCCCGGGATCCTATATGTTTGGTGGGATCAGTTTGGAGTGTTGTGGCATTGCTTGAGGACAAGCAATTTTGGGAAGGGCAGACTGTAATGTCCCCATTTTGGCCATACGCTCTTCTTTGATGATAGCCTTCTCAAACATGGGTTGATCAAAAAGTGAAATTAGGGTTTCCTTGAGGTTTGTATATCTAGGTATTTACTATTTTTAGTAAATACTAATTTTAGCGATGGTTGGGTTGTCGCTTTCATTAAGTCTTGCTTCCATTTCAGTTACCTTTACATTTTGAGGTAAACTTACTATTTTTGGCGATGCTATTTTTAGTAAGTCTAATTTTGGCAAAGCATCATCGCGCTTCAACTCAAGTCATCTTGTTATCCATCGATCCTGGCTTTGGGTTTGGTTTCTCCTTGGTGAGTTTGGACTTAGTCAATTTTCATGTCTTGAAGTTGTACCCCATGCCTAGGCTTGATGACTTCAAGTTGTTTTAAAGAAGGGGACATAAAGGGGTCAAGTGAGCATTTAATTATTTAATAAATGCTTTATTGTTGCAATATGAAATGGATGCCTAAAGGGGAAGTTAAATGATATTTTATTATTTCAAAAAGTAAAGGGCAAAAAGGTGGCGTCCTTTTTGGTAGTTGAAGTGATTCAACTTCTTGGAATTTGAAGAGTTCTTGTTGCTTCATTTGCCAACAAAAGCTTATATATTGCTGCTGTTTGAAGAGCTGATTATCCATGAATTTATGTTAATGTTATGCTGTCGAAATGACAACTTGGTTTTTACTTCGAGGGATGCTTACCTCCTAGTTTCAATCCAATTTCGTGTTTGAAATACAACACCTAGTTGGTTTTCATTGCTGCTTCTCATCCAGACTAGCAGATTGAGCTCAACAGTTGAAGTTTTTAATGATATTTCCAGTTTTGAAGTTGCTGATGTAGTCACAGCTGAAAGTGGTTTTTGCATACAGTTTTTGTGTGAATTTAATTTGCTTGTGGGTACTTTTCCAATCCATTCCTACACCCAAGGCGACCATCTTTGGAGAGTTTCAGATTTTAATTTTGAGTTGTTGATTTTTACTTGTCAAAATCGCCCTCATGAAGGCCGTACCATTCTTGCTGCATTGGGATTCGTGTAAGAATTAAATTATGAGTTTTTGTTGCTGTTTCTTCATCTGATGTTGGGCGCCTATCTTCCAGCAGCTCATTGGTTTTCGTTTCACACAAAACGGAGGTATTTTAAGTGAGTTGTGAATATTTCTTTGAATTTCACAGTTGCTGATCAGAATTTCCAGAATTCTGATTTTTATATCAGAATTGTAATTGTTCACTGTTTTGGCCTCATACTTCAGTTTTGGAGTGTTATATGATTATTAGAACTCATACTTCTCATTCTAGATTCATTCTTTATCATTGTAAATTGTAATCTGCAGAGTTTAATTTGTATAGGTTGAGATTAAGCATTACTAATCCAACCATTTCGAGTTCTGCAATTACTTATTGTTTTCTCATTAAATTACCCCTGGATGGTTTACCGCCAGTGTGGATAATCTAATTGTAACACTCTTTTACCCACTTTCATAGTGGTGAATCCCCACAGCTCTGTGGATGCCCGCCGCAGCGGATGAATTGTTTTAATTGTAATCTTTTCCCCCCACTGTTTGGTGGTAGTGTGGAATTGCTCTTCATGGCTGGTTATCCGCCTATTTGTTTCAGTTTTCAATTTATACACTCCGTCATATGTTAGCACCTCGCCCTCAGTGGGATCTTGAGTGCACATTCTTGACGTTGAGTAGTTCTTTCAAGTTTTGATTTTCTATTTGGAGCTAACGCTAATCAAGTTGGCTAAGTGTTGGTTATGATGTGTTAATTTTGGGAAAAAAATTAAGGGGAATATTTCAGCCACCTCTTATTGCATTTTCCTGTAGATGTCATTGCTAGAGAAATATTCAAATTCTCCATGTGCTGATTGAAATGGTCTTTGAAATGTTGTCAATGAGAAAGTTGATCTGTTGAAGGTTTTTGCTGAGTCTGAGCTTTACTCATTGCCACTTTTATGCTGATTTACTTTGCATGAGACTTGTGTAACTCTTCATGCCTTAACTATAGGATTTTAGAATGCCTAGCTGCTCTATAAATAGTCGCACCATTTCACTTGGAACGCATTCTTCTACTACTATTATCGTTCTCCCATTTCACTTGAGAGAGATGCATTTTTCCAAGAGATTATACGTCTTTTTGCTGTTTTTTCTTCTGAGATATTACCAGCCATATTCATCTATTTTATGAGTGAGGAAAGAGTGATCTATTCTGAAAAAGAGGTATCTTATTTGTTTGAGAGAAGTGTGCTATCAACAAGAGAGAGAGAGAGAGAGGGAGTTGTTTTGGGAAGCTGATTTCAAAGCTGAATTATTGTTGGAGAAGGCTGCACTATCATCATTATTTGGAATAAATGATAACAGGCATGGGGATTTCTTCTCCTTATTATTTACTTGGAATTGATGTGTTTTCTATGCTGCATGAAATGTCTTTTCTGTTTGTGCAATAGAAGTATTTAAGATTGTTTTTGAAAAAGGGTATTGAAGCTTTTAGGCTGTTTTTATATTGTGCTTGTAAGAACTCCATAATAGGAGAATGGTGTATTTCTTAGTTAAATATATACTAGGCTTGATTGAATGCAAGAGTCACTTGAGGTACACCAAGCTAAGTTATTAAATTAACTAGGAAAGCTTGTGTTACTCCTAGGATAGTTAATCCAGAATGGGAGGGAGCTTGTGTACTTACTTGTTAAATAGATTCATTACAAGTAGATTAGTATGTTGTAGGTTAGTCTGGGGTGATAGATTATCCATTGAAGGACAATACCTATGCGTAGTGTAAGATAGCCTTAAGTCAAATCAGCCCTAAGTAGTGTATGTGATAGATGACTTCATTCAAATTACTGCATGAGAACACTTTGGCGAAAGTAGTGCAATTTCTGAGACTCCACTTAGTTGTGTGACTACCGAGACTACACTGTCAGTTCACTGTGATCCATTATTGCATACTAGTTCGGGATTGTGGGATTACAAAGTTCTAGTTATATAGGACACAACACTATGCTCAGTTGGTTGTCATTATCGGTTACTCTACCAATCTTTTCGTCGAAGGGAAGGGCCATTTGTCAAATGATAGATGTATGGAGGACCGCATTAAGAGTCTGTGGTTGGCGGAAAAGCGCCTGAGTGATGCTTCTCCTCCATAGAAGGTGACAAAAGAACCAAGATTTCAAAGGAAAGAACCTGGACCATCTTAAACTATTTGTTCTAAAGCTCTATGAGCAATGTATGTATTTGTATGCTTTCTTACTTTGATGTATATTTGAAATGAAAAGGAATTCATGTGTAATATATTTTGCAACTTGTTTGGAAATTATCAATAAAAGAAAAGAAAAATTTTATTATGATGATTTGTTACTTGTTTATTTACTCGTTTGGAGTAAAATAAGAAATATTTACTTTATGGAAGGGTTAGTACGTTACATGTGGTATCAGAGCTACTAGGTTTAACTCTGGAACCTATGAGCTCGTCATTTTTCTGTCCAACATTATCTAATGTTGTGAAAATTCTTGTGTCGGGATGGTGCGTCTCAGAGAATGGCTCGAAAGTCAGTAATCGGAAATGAGCGCTACCTCAAGGCCAACAAGGAAAAAGAAGCCATCAATAGAACCATAAAGGGAACCAACTATGATAATGCTATCTGGTTGAGTGACACCGGGACTTTTAGTCATGCACTTTCTCAGATAAGTGATGTGAAGAGAAAGATGAAGATGGAGGCTACGTACAATTACCTACCAACCATCTCACCAAAAAAGTCCGAATCATTACCACTTTCCAGGGATATGCCTTCAGAAGAAAGTGTTAGTCTTGTATTCATCTTTAGGGATCCTAGGGTTCTACACTGGCTGAAGTAATATCAATTTCTTCGAGTAAAGAGTCTAAGGGTTACGTACCAAGGACATTGCCAGACGAGAAATGGTCTCATAAACAAATGTCTACAAAAAATGTAGACAATATTGTTGATGAACACCATATTGACATTACTTCTCGTAACTATGTATCGAATGATAAATCCAAGGGTTATTATCCTTTTTGGGATAGGTACGAACAGATGAGAGATTAATAGAAAGATAGGGAACAACAATTTTCTCAGTTTGTAGGTTATACTCCTTTAAGTTATGTGTTTGAGAGTGAATCCGAAGGATACTCTCCACTTGACTATTTGAATAGTCGCTCCATGTAATCAGAAGGATATTGAAATCCTCATGAAATGAATACAATTATATGTTTATCAAAAGAAGCATGTGCTTAATCTTTTATGGAATTCTTGTGTACATGCGAATGTTTACTTTTATGTTTTCCATACGACAATTGATAACATAATTTAGGCTAACATGGATAAAACATTCAGGTAAAAACCAATCACATAAGCATGGTGAAGACATATGTGAGAACACAAACTAATCCCGATGCAAGTCAAGAGGATGGACAAGGAACCATTGGAGTAGAGGCTAGGCTTGACCAAATCTTGGCAAGGTTGGCTAATCTTGAACAAAAAGGAGTTAAGGATAGGGTAGAAAAGGAAGTACCCGTTGATGATCAAGAGGGAGAAAATTCTTCCCATAGGCATGGTGAAAACCATAATCATGAGAAGGAAAAATCACCTTCACCATCTATTGAAAGGAATAAAAAGATTGTGTCTTTTGAACTGTCAACAGACATGAAGAAGATAATTACACCTAACTTTGACAGTAGTGTTGGAGGTGATGAGGCTGAAGTATGGCTTGTTCAAAAGGAAAAGTATTTTGAAATACGAACCTATGATGAGGTTACTAAAGCCGCATGGGGTGCGTATCAGTTAGTGGGAGAAGCCTCTAACTAGTGGATAAACAAAAAGTCGGAACTTAACACAAACTCATGGAAATTAACTTGGGGAGAATTTGTGAGATTTTCCGCAAAAGTTGGTTACCGTAGCTTTACTATGACCAGAAACTCTCGGATTTCCAAGAGTTGAGGCAAGGTAGCATGACAGTCAACGAATACTGGGAGAAGTTCACCCAACTTCTGCACTGTCCCCATATACCATAAGGATGAGTGTTTCCGCATTAGGGAATTTATTTTGGGACTCAACAATCGGATTGGAGGGGAAGTGGATATGCATGGTCCAACAACAATGGATCTTGTATGTGAAAAAGCAATTAAGTAGGAACAAAAGCTTAAAGCTGATTCCACTCGACAAGAAAGAAAAGAGCAAAAGAAGGATGTGGAAGTTCCTAATAAGATAGTTCCAAAGAAGGAGGAATATGTGCAAAATGTTGCAAGGAAAAAAGGGAAAAGGAGAGATCGAAAGAGAAATGATTTTAGCATGAGTAATACCAACAAGGCTAATGAAAGTACCAACAAGTCTAGAGAAACCATAGGGAAAAGAGGACCAATTACAGGATGTTTTATATGCAGAGAGAATCACTATGCAAGTGAATCTCCCAATAAAACTTTTGGTTCACAACTGTATGGTAATTCATTACCCACCCAGCAGGACATGTTTCAACAAAGGATGCATGCGGCTGTGGACGATCGACGGGCAGATTACCAAGTAACTCCAATCGAAACACCAGGTATTTTGTTTGGTTTAACCATTTCTATTCTTATTGACACTGGTGCAACTGAGAATTTCATTTCACCTAGAATAGCTAAACAATTATCTAGGAAGGCAGGACACATCAAACCAGACAAGAGCAAAGGTGGATTAATGTCTATTAGAGGCTAGGATAGAACTACCTAGTTTTACTACAGAAGTTAACCTTTATGCCGCACCTCTAGGATCATATGATGTTATCCTAGGAATGAATTGGTTGTGGAAACATAGGGCTATAGTAGACTGCCATGCTAAGACTGTAGAATGCCTAGATGATATTGGAAATCAAGTTAAATTCCAAGGAATACCTAGAGAGGTTAGGATTCAACAAATTGTGGCAATGCAACTTATAAGCGCTAAGAAGAAAGGGTGTAAACTGTTTGTCGTAAAGATTGAAGAACTTGGGAAGGATAGTGATAATTCTGAGTACCAGAGTTTGCAAGAACTAGAAGATGGAGAAATAGATGAAACTGGAAAATATGATATGGAGAAGTATCCAATTTTGAGGAAATTTTCGGATGTGTTTCCAAAAGAGTTACCATCTCTATTGATATAGACCCAAGATCAAAACCTATTTCTAAGGTACCCTATAGGATGGCAACCACTGAACTTATGGACCTTAAGACACAATTGGACGAATTGTTGTCAAAAGAAATGATAAGACCAAGTGTTTCACCTTGGGGAGTGCCAATCATCTTTGTTAAGAAGAAGGATGGAACCTTGCGTTTGTGCATCAACTATCATATGCTTAACAAAGCTACGGTTAAGAACAAGTATCCATTGCCTTGCATTGACGATCTTTTTGATCAAATGAGAGATTCCACTGTATTCTCTAAAATAGATCTGAGATCTGGATATCACCAGTTAAGGGTTAAAGATGAAGATATCTTTAAAACTGCATTCAGAACTCGATATAGACACTATGAGTTCACTGTTTTACCTTTTGGTTTAACAAATGTACCAACAACATTCATGAACCTAATGAATAGTGTGTTCAAGGATTTCCTTGACAAGTTTGTACTAGTTTTTCTAGATAATATCTTGATTTATTCTAGAAATGAGGAAGAACATTGCAAGCATTTAGAAATGGTCCTACAACATTTGAGAGAGCATAGGTTGTATGGTAAACTTTCCAAGTGTGCATTCTTCCAAAAGAGGGTACATTATTTGGGTCATGTGATTTCAACAGAAGGAATTGCAGTAGATCTAGCAAAGATCAAAGTAGTAATTGAGTGGCCTATACCCAAAAATGTGTTGGAAGTAAGAAGTTTGATGGGTTTGGCGGGATATTACAAGAAGTTTGTCGCAAACTTTTCTAAGATTACTTTTCCAATTACTTCTTTACAAAAGAAAGGAAAGAGATTTGAATGGAATGAGAAGTGTCAAGAAGCTTTTGACCTGCTCAAAGATAAACTAACCACCACACCGATCTTAAAAGTACCAGATCCTAAAGGTAGCTTTACGGTTATCACAAATGCATGCGGAGAAGGGTTAGGAGGCATGTTGATGCAAGATGGGCAAGTGATTGCTTATGAATCTAGAAACCTGAAACCATACAAAATGAATTATGCATCGCATGATTTAGAATTGGCAGCTGTAGTTCATGCATTGCAAATGCGGAGGGACTATTTTCTAGGAAAACGCTTTGAGTTGAAAACTGACCATAATGGATTAAAGTGTCTTTTTACTCAACCTAATTTGAATGCTAGATAGAGAAGATGGTTAGAGTTAATAGCTGACTATGATTTTAATATCAGTTATATTAAGGGGAAACAGAATCGAGTTGCTGACGCATCAAGTCAAAGACAACACATTGCTTCCTTAGTAGCAATTCAAACCAATTTCAAAGGGCAAGTACTCCAAAAGTGCAAGGAGGATCAGTATTACTTGCAAGTTAGGAAAGCACTCATGGATAATCCTCAAGATTCTAGGTATGAAGGTTTTCAATTTGAACCTAATGGATTACTTAGATACAAGGGTAGAATGTATGTACTTGATGTAAAGGAATTGAGAAATCTGGTATGGAAGGAAATACACGAAGCACCATATTTCGGACATCCAGGAGTGACGAAAATGATGGCTGATGTAAAACCATTATACTTCTGGATGGGAATGAAAGGAGATGATGCTAGTTTTGTGGCTAAGTGTCTTGAGTGTCAAAGGGTGAAAGCTGAGCATCATCATCTTGCGGACTTGTTATACCAACACGACATACCAGAAAGGAAATGGCAAGTTATAAGTATGGACTTTGTGCAAGGATTGCCTATGTCAAGGAATAAGCACAATGCCATACTGGTGGTAGTTGATAAGCTTACAAAAGTGGCACATTTTATACAAAGGAACCTAACTGATGGAGCACCTATCATAGCAAGAAAATTTGTGCAGTAAGTGTTTAGATTGCATGGGATTCCTGAAAAGATTATTTTAGATAGGGATGCACGAGTCACTTCTAGGTTTTGGCAAACCTTGTCTTCTGCACTAGGGACTCAGTTAAATATTAGCTCGGCAAATCATTTGGAAACGGATGAGCAAACGGAAAGGGTAAACCAAGTATTGGAAGACCTACTTAGAATGTATTGCATGGATCGGCAGTACAAGTGGGAAGATTACTTACCCTTAGTTGAATTTTCTTACAATAACTCATCATTCTGCAATTAAGATGGCTCCTTTCGAAGCTTTGTATGGCCGAAAGTGTCGAACACCTATAAGTTGGGATAAACTTGAGGATTGAGTGAGTCTTGGGCTAGAAATGTTGACTGAAATGGATGAACAAGTTAAGATTATTAAGCAAAGGTTAGCAGAAGCTAACAATTGACAAAAATGTTGCGTTGATGCTAAGAGAGTGCCCTGTAAGTTTGCCTTAGGTGACAAAGTATTGTTGAGAGTGAAACCTCACAAGAGCTCTATTAAATTTGGAAAGTCTTCTAAGTTAGCCCCGCGTTATGTTGGACCTTTTGAGATTCTAGAGGAAGTGAATCCAGTAGCCTATCGAATCACTTTGCCACCAACTCTTGCCAGAATGCATAATGTCTTTCATGTGTCCTACCTTAAAAAGTATATACAAGGGGATAATCATGTAACTGATTGGACTGCTTTATAGGTAAAGGACCCTGGAGTAGTAACTCTCGAGCTCGCCAAGGTGCTAGGAACACGTAAGCTACACTTGCATAACAGAGAGGTCTTGCAGTGCAAAGTCCTATGGGACTAGTACGCAAAAGACTCAGCTACTTAGGAGGACTATGTGAAAATTCAACAGAAATTTCCTGACATTCTCGATGCTTATGAGAATGTTGAATAATGTAATGTTACATTGTTATGTTTTGAATAATACCTTAGGTCATCGGGGACGATGATTCTTAAGGGGGGGGGGGGAGGGTATGTTACACCCCAATTGTATAGTTACTATTTACTATTACTGCATAGGGTAAAAATAGATGTAATGTGAATTCTGGAGATGAATAAAATATGCTTGTACCTTGTTATCAATATGAATGTTTTCGCATTTGATGATTGTCTCATTTGATGTTACTTCAGTTGATGTTATCCATGGTGAAATACTACATTTATGTGAATGAAAGGTTATTCAATTGTAATTATTCTAACTTTGGAGATGTTTATGTATACTGCATATGTTATGAACATTTGACTACCGTGAGCATGTGTTAGTGGATGCAAGTATGTGTTCCATTCCTCCAGGCGGAGGGGAAGTATCACTCGGGAGAAGATCTTGGTTGGGTAATTGGTAAAAGTAAACTATTTGAGCATACACACACCACATTAGAGTGATTGAACTGAGTCAATTTGTGGGTTATAGGTAAGTCATCCATAGCTTGTATGTTTGCATTAGGGGTCTTGTTTACTTCTGCATGCATTTGTAGGTGATGTTTATCTATTTGAGCTTTTGAGATCTTCTTGTGCTATTACGATCATATGGGTAAGTGGGATGTAGGTGGAAGTATGTTTATATGTATGTATGCACATGCGTGTCAATGGGATCTAACGACACGTATATGCATATGTATAGATATACCACACGTACACACTTATCAATATGATGGTAACGTGAATGGTTGCAAATGAATCGGATGTGAACATATATATATATACACACACGTATCATATGCATATGTATATCGATACAAGCGTACGTTGGCAAATGGACATGCTCATACAGATGCATCGATATGATATACCTGTATATACATGTACATAGAGGCATATACATATATATGCATACATCCTATATAATGTGTTTATTATAAACTATTTTTCCTGAACTCTTATGTTTATATATATATATATATATATTTATTATATGTAAATATATATTAAAAGATTATATATATATATATATATATATATATATATATATATATTAATAATATATATTTGACATATCGATTATGTAATTAGAATTCTATTGGGGTTTAAATTTGTACCTCTGAAATGCGGATTTGAAACAAACAGCTATGCATAGTAAAACTGCTCTTCAAATTTGGAGGGGAAGCTCCCTCTTGCTGATGGGGTAAAAGAAAGTAAATTAAATCTAATTCGCCTATCTTTTTGTTTCAGCTAGAGCACAAGGTTTATAAAACACAAACGCTGCAGCTGATATTTTCTGATTTAAGAATTCCAACTACGACTAACTTAAGCTAAAGACGTTTCTAATATCTCAAGTAATACGCAGAGAAAGAGAATTAGAAATGAACAAAGTTGATTCTCTGACAAAGGCTTAAGAGAACTCTTTCTCAACATACATCTACACACTTCAATGTAGGTTGAAATTAAGCTCACAAAAGCATAAAACAATAAACGGAAATCTGAGACGTTATACCAAGGCAAAGGAGGCTCATGATTTTATTTCTCAAACTTCTGGAACAAAAAATTACTAAACACATGCCTGGAACAAGAGCTTGCAGCTAAAGAGGCTTGCAAAACTTCTTCTTACACAATAGGAACAACAATTACAATAACTACTTGTTGGCTAAAAGAGACTCAACAATTCGCTATCATAAAACAATTGAACAACACTGAATAACAAATAGAAGGCACTTAGGCTCAGCATTTTGTTATCACTAGCATGGTTAAGGAAAACTAATGAGCAAAGGCTCTTATTTATAGGCAAGTAGAGGAGTAGGGAACCCTAAAATCTCCTTGCTTTCACAATCTAGGGCTTGCTCAGCAAGCAAGCTTTATTTCTAAATCTAGAAAGAAGATAACAACTAACACCTAAGAAAGCAGAAAAAGAAGGGACTGCCAACTATTACAATTTATCTTCTTTCTATTCTTCGAAGAATGGATAAGAATTGCTCCAAGAATAGAAAGAAAGCGGAAAGAAAGCTTCTAGATGAAAGCCATTTCAAATCTCAATCACATCCGCTAAAAAGCAGGAAACTGTGTCCCGATCCAGTGCATCTATTCCATCAATAGCAAAGTTGAGCTTTTCCAAGATATCTTCTCCATTTGCAATTGATCTCAGGAAATCTTCGACCTCATTGGCCGCTTTTTCAAATCTTGCTGACATCATGGCAAGGTGATTCATTCTGCCACCAACTGTATTTCTGCTATCACAGCTGCGAACAACACTTTGAAATTGAGTTTGCACTTCATCTAACCCGACGTAGGAACCATCTTTGAGACTGTAACGAGAAGGAATCTCTGTGACAAATTCACTGATGAAAAGAAGAGCCTTGATCACCCTTTGTCTGTAGGCAATAAACTCCTCGGATATCCTCTCGTAGGTTTTGACCTTGAAGACATGACGCTCTCTCCAAGCAAGGATCTGGCTCTTGTGCTCTTTTGAAGCCGTTGAACTATAGGCTGTATCCAAATCAGCAATTATGACTTCATGCCTTGGTTTTACTTCAGCCACCGATTGCTCAAACCCTTGGATACCTTGACGAAGCGCATGAGCATTGTCTCTCAACTGAAACATCTGGGTTAAGATCTCCTTTCCTCTGATGATGAAACTCTCAATCCACTCTTGAGTTTCCTTCCCACAAATGACCAACTGCCTCAACTGATGATGATCAGCTGGTGTATCTAGAACCTGGGGCACCAACTGAGTAGCTTGCGAAGAGCCATGAACAAGGTTAGAAATATAAAGCCTGAGCTGATGTATTTCAGCCTTGAGGGCTGCTTTGTCTTCCCCATCCTTGAGCACTCTTTCCTGAAGGCTTTCAAACACAACTCTGAATAGACTGCAATCTGCATGTCTAGTGTTTTTACCAAGGTTAGCCTTAACCATCACGAAGTCCTCCATATCCACTTCATCTCTGTTCTTATGTTCAAGAGGTAAGGCAGTCTCCATGATCACCTCACCATCAGGATTCCTCTCATAATGAACTTGCTTCTTCGCTTTCTTCTTACGTGGCTCCTGATAGATGTTGTCAAGGTCATCAAAATTCACCTGATATGAAGGTCTTCTTTTTTCCCTTCCCAAGGAGCTCTCAAGCCAAGACACGGTAGTGTCTTTACTAACTTCCTTGGGAGGTACAATTGCAATTTCTTCATCATCTTCGATATCTAGGTCAATATGGATTGGTGAAGACCCTGTCAGTGGTATAGAATCGTGTGCTATGGGCGCTTCTTCTGTCTCTTTCTGAGGTATAGGCTCTTCTGGAGGAGCTTCTGCTTCAACCGTTGATGGCTCCTGTATGACTATACTTGAGAAGTCTAGCCTCCTTCTTACATTTTTGGTCGACCTGCTGCCCTTCACACCATCTTGAGACTGACTTGCACCTTTCCCTTTTGATTGTGCTCTGGAAGAGGAGGGAAGTGATGACTGTACCCTTGGCGGCTCTATTGCTGGTATGGACTTCTTCCTTTTGAGAACTAGGAAGACCTTGCTATGCTCGAGGACTTGCCTCGTCCTTTCTTCGATTGAGAGGGATTCCTTATTAGCCCAATTGACTTGAGGAAGGGGTTGATCTTCAATTCTCTTCCAGGCATACATTGGGAGTAAAACATCCTCATCATCATCTGACAATCCTTCGATATCCTCTGATAGGTAGTCTTTCATCTAGTGAAGAGTGAGCCTACTGTAACTGTGCCTCCGCACCTCGAACTCATCTGTGCAATTGGCCCAAAAATCTTCAAGGGCGGATATGTGAGCATAGTTTCTCTCAAGTTGAGCAGCGTAGATGCCATGAGGATCATACGATCGTCTCTCGCTGTAAGGCTTGAGACCAAGTTTGTCTAACTCATCTTCCATGGTTTTAGCATCTGCTGCTGTCCTGCATGTATAGATTCTCAGTCCCAATGGAAATTTGAGGGCGGGTTTCTTTCTATTCCTCAAGAACGTGTGGACATCATGTGCCCGCCTTAAGAACTCCATCAAGACAACTTCGTCTGATGGGTACCTTGGTAGCATGAGTGGGGCACCGGAATAGCCATAGACTCTGAGGTAGGTGAAAGTAGGAAATTGTATGAACCAATCTTCCCACTCCGCCATTGCTGCCTTGGCAGTTGAAGAGATACGGACGTGCAATTCATTGTCCAGGTCCCGCACTGTGTACATCAGGAAAGCCTCATTCACCCTCTTGTAGTGATGCAGTGACTTCGCGAATTCCAACTAAGGGTAGTAGTTGTAGATATGTTGTACGCTCAAAGACCCCTCGGTGTTCAACCCTCTGAATTCACCTTGATAGGCCACTAGGTAGACTAGCTAAGAAACCATATGGAACTCATGAATATGGAAATACTCTGTTATCTGCTGATGGAGGCTGTCACTGATCAAGGTCGGCCAATCATAGAACTCAATCTTCTTCATGATATGGGGTATAGCGTAGAACATCTAAGGCTGAAACTTGGTAGCATCTTTTGATCCAATTACCCTGTTGGGCAAGGTGATTATGATAGCAATCTCATCTTTGAACTCGCCTCACCCAATGTTCTTAGGCAAAGTCTTATGCTTCTCCTTCATCCACCTTTGAGCAATCTTCTTGCTATATTTGTCCTTGTGCATTTCCCACATCCTCTCACATTTGCCCTTTGAGATAGTGACACTACAGGCCAAGGGGGAATGGAGAAACATTTCTCGATCATTTCAAGTCTCAAATTGCATATCAATCTGCCATCAACTGATTGAATCTCCCTTCTAGCCAGATTGTAATGCTTGATGCAAGCGATTACAAACTTGAGGCTCTGAATTGAGATAGGAAAAGACGCTGCTGCGAGGAGTCCAGAGTGTCCCAAGTTTCTAATGGTAGTGTTGCCTGCGCTCTCCAAAGCGTGTAGATCAAACACCGGCTTGATGTGATGCAAGTCCATCTTAGCTGTTTTGATGAAATCATGGTAGAGAGCTGATTTGGTCTTGAAATCATCGGGAGTGTATTCCATTCTTAAAACTTTGAAGAATGACTGTAAACTCACCTAGGTTCAGGCAAGTTTTGAACAACTTACTATTTTTAGAATACTGATTTTTCTTCCTCCAACGGACAAATTTTTGAAATTTTTTTTGAGAAATGGGTTTTGCTCAGAATTTTGTTGCAAGACAACCCAGGTCGTCCATTTTTGAAAATTTTGAATTTAGACTGAAAAAGCAGCAAACCCTAATTTCTTCAATTTTTCACGAAAAAAGTTGGCACCTGGGTTTTGTTTACAATACAATTAGAAATGGACCCAATTGATTAGATGTGAAAAACACTGAGGGCTGATCGAAAAAGCAGCAAACCCTAATATTTGAAAATTGCTTTAAAAAAACAGTGATATGGGTTTTCTTCAGAAGACTGATTTGAGAGGACCCAGATGATCAAAATTCAAATATACTGAGGATTTCACTGACATGCAAATAAAAAGCAGCTGCTGCAACTTGATGAATTTCTTGAAAATTTCTTCAGAAGAATGAGTTGAGTAGCCCCAGAAGGCTGAAATTTGAAGTCTTTGATCTTCTCCTTGAAAAATTTGATCTTTTGGATGAAAAAAGCAATGAAAAAACAAGGGTTTATATTGCTGGTCTGAAAATTTGATGAAGAATTTCTGAAAATCAGCAAATTGAAACTTTGAATCTTGAAAACAAGAACTTCAAGGTTGCTGCTCCACTCTTCTCCTTGGGACACCACCTGCAATAATGATGAGTTTTGAATGAAAGAGATGTCTTAAATAGACTTAGGGTTTGAAATAGGTTTGTTTTCTTTTGCTTTAATCCTCAAAACCCTAAAATCAACTTATTCAATGAATTTGGACATTCATCTTTCCTCATGCAACTTTGAAAATCTTGAAAATTTGGCTAAAGCAAGCAAACTTGGGCGCCCTTCTTGGCTAGAGGCGCCAACTTCCTCCAGACTTAGCCATTTTTTGGAGTTTTTCAGTTTCTCACAATTTTGACCCCCTACTTTGACCTCGATCTCTGGCTTCCAAATTGATTCGACGTGCGTGCTGGATGATTTGTCGCATAGCCTGACTGTTTCTGAAAAGATTGTTCTGGAGGTGTTTCTGGCGAAAAATCTTGTTTTGACTTTCAAATTCATGGGAGCCTATTTCCTCCAGGGGCGCCTATTTTGTCTAGAGTTAGCCATTTTTATGATTTTCAAGTTCTTCCTTTTCCTTCTGATCTTTTGATGAAATCTTGATTCTAGGGGCTACGCTGATCCGACTGATTGGCTGACAGCTTCATTGGATAGCTTGACTGAAACCGACGAGGTGATCTTAGATGTTTTATCTGCAAATTTTACCATCTAGAGCTCCAAAACCTTGGGCACCGTTTCTCTCCAGGGGCGCCCAACTTGACCATACTTAGAAAATTTTCTGTGTTTCTTCATTAACTCCTCTTCTCCAGATGATCCTGTCGAATCTGGAGATCCAGGCGTCAAATTAACTAATGGCTAGGCTCGTCACGAAGCTGAGAAGATTCCAGTGGGGTCTTCTGGAGATCACTCTGTCAGAAAGTTGAATTTAAGGCACCAAAAGCTTGGGCGCCCTTTAAAAAGCTGGGGCGCCCAACTTGATCAGAGTTAGTCAATTTTACTGTGTTTTCTTCTTGCTCTTGGCTTTGGCTCTTGTCGGGACCTCTGTTCTGCCTGCTGCATCTATCGACTGCCAACTCCGTTTGACGTGCTAGAGATCTTGTTGGAAAGCCTAATCAAATCTGACGAAGTCACGTTGGACGCTTCACTGGCAAATTCATCTATTTAAGCCCTCAAAATCTTGAGCACCTTTCTCCTTCAGGGGCACTTATTTGCTCCAGACTTAGAATATTTTCTACTTGATTTCATCTTCAAACTTGAATCTTCATTCTGTACATTCAACTTTGATCTGGATTTGTCGGAGATTGACCAGTCTGATGCTTGGACGAAGACACCCATTGCAAAGTTGATTGGATTCAGAAGAGATTGAGCTCACCCGCAAACCCTAACAGCTGGATTTTCCCTCCCAAAAAGTTGGGCGCCCTTGGGCACCTAGGGCGCCCAAAGTTCCCAGACTTGGTCAAATTTCTGATATTTTCACCTTCTTTTCCGTTCTTTGTGCATGCTCATCAAGTCAACTTCTGTTTAGCGCGTGAGTATTGGATCTAACGCCTGGCAGCTGGTTGACCTCCATTGATGACTTCGGAGCTCCTGAAGTGCTTCTGAAAAAGCAGAATAGACCCACTAGGGCAAAACTGATCTTTTTGAGATTCTGACTGCACCAGCCTGATATGGAAGTATTTTGAGCCATTCAAAATCAGTTTAGACCCTAGTGGACAAACTTTCTATTTTTAGAAAATTTTGCCAATATTCGTTTTGAAAGAAACCCAAAAAAAGTTAACTGTTTTTGGAAAATTTCTAAAACTAGCAGTTTTCCTAAAAAGTAGGGATGAAAAACTAAGATCTAGGTTTTGTAGATTAGGTCGCTCTAAGTGGACCCAGATCACCAGATTTTGGAAATTTCACACTTTAACCCCTCATGCAAGGCATGCAAACCCAAATTTTGACCATTTTGATAGTTTTGCAAAGGTTTCTTGCTTATTTCTTCAAAATATCTAAGTGTAGCAAAAATTTTAATTTTGGGGTACATCAAATTCGACTAATTCTTATTTAATAAGAAATCAATTTATTAAGACTACTTTTTATGTTAAATGGCCATGGCTAATAAGTTTCGATGATTGACATCAAATTGGAAGTTGATATGGAAATATACACGGCTATGTATATAAGTTGCGTACCACCAGCCAAGACACGTATTTGGCAACGTATCAATACGTTTTATTCTGCAAACTTTCACTTGGTCGACAGAATAAATGAGAAATACGTGGAATTAGTCCAACGTATTAATTGGTCCAGTCAACTCAACCTTTATTCCAGTTGATTCATGCAAGGTGTTGCTGAAATATGATTGACTATTTCACTTCATCTGAAACCCGCGCCAACTTATTTCTGGTAAAGAGGTTTTGGCACCATCTCTTATTGCATTTTCCTGTAGATGTCATTGCTGGAGAAATATTCAAATTCTCCATGTGCTGATTGAAATGGTCTTTGAAATGTTGTCAATAAGAAAGTTGATCTGTTGAAGGTTTTTGCTGAGTTTGAGCTTTACTCATTGCCACCTTTATGCTGATTTACTTTGCATGAGACTTGTGTAACTCTTCATGCCTTAACTGTAGGATTTTAGAATCCCTGGCTGCTCTATAAATAGTTGCACCATTTCACTTGGAACGCATTCTACTATTATCATTCTCCCATTTCACTTGAGAGAGATGCATTTTTCCAAGAGATTATACGTCTTTTTCCTGTTTTTTCTTCTAAGATATTACCAGCCATATTCATCTATTTTATGAGTGAGGAAAGAGTGATCTATTGTGAAAAAGAGGTATCTTATTTGTTTGAGAGAAGTGTGCTATCAACAAGAGAGAGAGAGAGAGGGAGTTGTTTTGGGAAGCTGATTTCAAAGCTGAATAACTGTTGGAGAAAGCTGCACTGTCATTATTATTTGGGATAAACTATAGCAGGCATGGGGATTTCTTCTCCTTGTTATTTACTTGGAATTGATGTGTTTTCTATGCTGCATGAAATGTCTTTTCTGTTTGTGCAATAGAAGTATTTAAGATTGTTTTTGAGAAAGGGAATTGAAGCTTTTAGGTTGTTTTTATATTGTGCTTGTAAGAACTCCATAAGAGGAGAATGGTGTATTTCTTAGTTAAATATATACTAGGCTTGATTGAATGCAAGAGTCGCTTGAGGTGCACCCAGCTAAGTTATTAAATTAACTAGGAAAACTTGTGTTACTCCTAGGATAGTTAATCCAGAATGGGAGGGAGCTTGTGTACTTACTTGTTAAATAGATTCATTACAAGTAGATTATAATGTTGTAGGTTAGGCTGGGGTGATAGATTATCCATTGAAGGACAATACCTATGTGTAGTGTAAGATAGGCTTAAGTCAAATTGTCCCTGAGTAGTGTATGTGATAGATGATTTCATTCGAAGTACTAAATGAGAACACTTTGGCCAAAGTAGTGCAATGTCCGAGACTCCACTTAGTTGTGTGACTACCGAGACTACACTGTCAGTTCACCGTGATCCTTTATTGCATGCTAGTTCGGGATTGTGGGATTACAAAGTTCTAGTTATGTAGGACACAGCAATATGCTCAATTGGTTGTCGTTATTGATTACTCTACCAATCTCTTAGTTGAAGGGAAGGGCCATCTGTCGAATGATAGATGTGCGGAGGACCGCATTAAGAGTCCGTGGTTGGCGGAAAAGCGCTTGAGTGATGTTTCTCCTCCACAACAGGCAACAGAATAACCAAGATTTGAAAGGAAAGAACCTGGACCATCTTACAACTATTTGTTCTAAAGCTCTATTAGCAATGTATGTATTTGTATGCTTTCTTACTTTGATGTATATTTGAAATGAAAAAGAATTCATGTGTAATATATTTTGCAACTTGTTTGGAAATTATCAATAAAAGAAAAGAAAAATTTTATTACGATGATTTGTTACTTGTTTATTTACTCGTTTGGTGTACAATAAGAAATTTTTACTTTATGGAAGGGTTAGTACGTTACAGATCTTAGAAGACAATCTTTGTTTCACGTGCAAAAGAACCTAGGAGCCTAATCACCATTGCACAGGTAAAAAGGTGAAGAGGCTAGAGGAAGAACAAACAATTACAAAAGAGGAAGTTGGGAAAGAGATACGGGTGGCCGAAATTGTTCTTGATGGTTAGAATGCTACAAGGATTGAGGATGAAGTTAGTTCTTCAACTGTTTCTATTAGCGGAGTGGAGTACATTGATCTTCATGATAGTGTTGAGAATGAACAATTTGCTGATTTGGAGTTCACTAAATCAGCAAATGAGGATGTATGGACAAACAATCAAAAGAACGGTTTCCACAATGTTTCCTTCCAATAGAGCAATACCATGGACATTGAGGAAAAAGAGTCACTTGTTGCTTTTACAAGTGAGGTGTACACGAGTCTCTATGTTGGTGATTTAGAGGTGGTTATTGATAGGCCTTGTGAAGAGATGGATTCATTGGATGATACTAGGTTTGTTCATAATGCTATCCCATCATTCTTACTTGAGGATTGCAAGGCATCAACCAATGAAGCGGCTGATTTTGATGATGATATGGTTCCTACAAATGATAGAAAATCAGAAAATGTAGTGTGTGGCAACCCAATTGTGGTTACAGATGAGAAAGTTGTGCAAGTGTTAACAAGAGCAGACAATACTCACAAATATGTTGAAGATCTCATTTGGAAAGCTCAAATTGAGAGGAAAAAGGGAAAGTGGAGTCACTCTTACCCAATTGTACTATATCAAAGAAGCATTGGAAATGGTGAAATCAGATTACTTGCAATTGCTAATGGATAGGGATCTTGCTTTCAAGTATACTGAAGATAAAGAAAAAGAAGTTGATGATCTTATCTTACAATTGAGTATGGCTCACTTTTCTTTATACAAAGCGGAAAATTCTATTCCTATTGCAGCAACACCTAAGGATCAAGAAAATGATGCAAGGATTTGGAGACTAAGAAATTTGTTGAAGGGGTTGATGAACTTCATATGTATAAAACATTGCATAATGATTCCAACATTCATCATATTAAGGGAATTCAGTATGCTGATAGAGATTGGAACCCCCATCCTAAACATAAATTTTCAAATTTCGAGAGTAAATCCTCACATGAAAGGGTAGCTTGCAGCCATGATATAGCAGATATAACAGGTATTGAAGGCAGTTTTCAATATGATACACTTCATGAATCAGCAGGTAATGATGAGCATTCACCGTTGGTGGAACGGGTGCATGAAACCTATGAAGACATCCTTGAAAGGAGTGAAGAGAATGTGGGTTCTATGAGTATTATCAGCAGTCTAGTGTCTTTGTATGAGTGCGATACACTTTTTGGATCTATACAGAATGATTAACATCTAGAAAAGGAAGATGATATGCATGAGATCCATGAAGACATTGATGAAAGGTATGAACTTGATGCTAACTTTTTGATTGTGAACAGTAGACCGGTATCTTCATATGATTTTGTTCATCATGAAATGGTTGATAAAAAATTTATGGATGACATTGGTAAAGGACCTCATCTTGTTGATATTCAAGATTTTATGGCTAAGCATGAAATGGAGTTTGTGAACCCAGGTTATTCACGAGACATGTTATTTCATGATGGATTCATTATTCCTTACCTCATGAAAACACATATCAGCATTGTGCATCAAATTGTGGAATAGTGTTCATACTTGGTTCTTTGGTTTCCAACTTACACATTATTGTTTAAGGGTTGTTCTATGGTGCTAATCATAAAAATTTCAGACCTTGCATGGATATTAGCAGCTAATAGCATGGATTGGTGTTAGGGTTAGCGTATGACTTTGGTCCCCGTAGGAAAATGAGATGTTCAAGGGACCCTTTGGAGGGTATTCAAGTTCTTCAACAGGCTTGGGTATTTATTCTTGCATATATAGCTCAATGATCCAGTTTATTGGTTCCTAGGCCTTACGAGGCAGTTCAAGAGCACATCATTCATACAAGATATTTATAGTAAGTCATACTAGGTTTAGTGGTTACCATGCCTGCAGTTGAATATTGTGTTGGGAACACTCTCAGGGGTTATTGCCAGATTATTGTTGAGAGTTGGAGTTTTAAATAAATTATTAAAATCAAATTACTTTAATAATATTAATTATTAAAGTAATTTTTAATAAAGTACTTTATAATTTGGCGTTATAAGGGGATAAAGTAACTTTTTATTAAAGTAATATATTTTAAAGTTACTTTTTTAATATATTATTAAAAGGGGCTTATGTTTCAAAACAATATTATTATTAAAAGCCAATTGCAAAAAGTGGCATTGGGATTTGGAGAAGGAATATTTTATATTTTATTTAAAAGTAAAATGCCAAAAGATGGGCGTTAGGGTTTGAAAAGGTTAAAAGGCAAAAGCAAATGTTTATTCATTCATTCAAATTATTATTTTCAAACTAGAGAGAGCTGAGCAATAGGGTTTGCAAGCATGGGGTTTCAAGCTATTCTGAGGACAAAAACCCTCGAATAGGACAAAGTTTGCAGGTGTGAAAGATCACCCAAGAACTCTCGATTGAATGATTTCACACAGAGATTATTATCTAAGTTTCATAGGATTGAAGGAGAAGAATAAATCTGGTTTATCAGAATTACAAATTGCAGATCAGAAAGAAATATCAGTTTTTAATTGTTGTTTCCTCCTTTGACTAGCACGTGAGAGTTACAGCAGGGGCCGTACAAGTTTGAAAGCACGTGTGGAGTTTGGAGTGTGGCTTTTGGATCAGATCTGCCCTCTTACCTTGGCCATAAAAATCTGAAGTCATATCAGGGTTTGCAATAGCAAACAGACATCATTTATCTAGAACATGGGGCTCCTTTATGCTGGTCGTACATCATTAGCTAGGCACGTGGGAGTTTCAGATCAGGTCACTTGCAATTGGAGGCAGAATTTCATCCTTTTGGAGGTGCCTAGGTTTTATTAAAAAGATAGTATCAGATCTACAACGTATGAGAGGCATTTGGTGAAGAGACAAGTAACATGTAACAATTCCATTTGCCAAATGGGTATGATTCTAAGTCGTTTTTTGATGCAATAAAATTATTGGGTCCAATTCTATTTAATGAAATTCCGTAGTAGTTTGCTTTCCTGCAATTATCATATTTTTGGCTGTTGATGTTGTTACATGGCAGCGTCGGGCTTCTACTTCCAGCCCAGTTCATTTCATGAAGGACAAATTAAATGATAGCCTAACGGCTATTTAATTTGTCTAAGCGACTTTTGATGAAGAGGCGCTTCATCACTTCACATCTTATAATATTTAATTATTATTTTATGAGGCCGACTTAATTTAGTTCGCCACCCTTGAAGAGATACAATGCTTGAGAGGCCGACTTCATGATTCTAAGAGACACAACTTTGGTAAAGGCCGACATGAAGTTTTAAACAGACGCATCCCTTGAAGTCTTCTCCAATCAAATAGTATATATAGAAGATGTTGTTCGATCCTTATGCATTCATTCACTTGTTCATCGATTATCATATTCATCCTTATTGTGTCAGTCAATTCATTGCATTGATTGTGAGTTTCAAGGGAGATATACTTCATGTGCAGATCGACATATTGAAGAGGCAGACCGATATATTGAAGAGGCTGATCATAGCATTGTAAAAGGCTGAGTTTGTCATCAGCATAAGCATCATATTATTTTTGTGTTAGCATCAGTTTGTGATGCCATTACTTGGCCTCATAGTAAAGGAGACTATTGTTTACTATTCAATATATAAACGATATATTGTTGCTGGGTTTTTCTCCCTCGAGAGGAGGGTTTTCCCAGGGTATATTATGAGTTTGTGTGTCTGTTTTTGAATTAAAATCTGATTTTTACATCTGATCATAAAAACTAACATGGTATCAGAGCGGGTATAAGAAAGATCGTGATCAGATTTCATCAAGCAGCGCTATCCTCCACTCTTATTCTCATCTTTGATTGCATCTATCTTATTGTCAAGATGGTGAACGGGCTCAAGATCGAAGATAGACTTGAGGGTGCATCAAACTTCACATCTTGGAAGTTTAGAGTCATGCTTGCTTTGGAAGAAAATGAGTTAGCTGAGTGGAGGGTTAAGTTCCCGAACCAACCGATGAGAATGAGAAGCCTCAATGGAAGAGAAATGGCACTAAGGCGAAAAAGATGTTGGTTGATTCCGTGAAGGATCACATTGTGCCAATTATCTCCAAGTTAAAATATGCAAGAGAGATGTTCAAGACCTTGGAGGAGATGTATGAGATCAACAACACAAGTCGAGCTCTAGCATTAAAGCAACAACTTCATCATATAGAGATGGTGAAAGGAGAATTCATCATCTCCTTCTTCATGAAGATCTCTGAGTTAAGAGATCAGCTCTCTACTATTGGGCATATTGTTGATGACAAGGATTTGACTATGTTGGCTCTTAATGGTTTTCCTCCATCTTGGGAGTCATTCATTCAAGGAATCAGTGCGAGATGAAAACTTCCTAAGTTTGATTAGTTGAGAGCAAATTGTATTCAAGAAGAATCAAGGTTGGTTGCGAGGGACATTGGTCAAAGCTCTACAAATGAAGATATTCATGTTCTTGCCGCTTAATCCTCAAAGAAGAAAGGAAAAGAAGGAAAGAAAGGGTACTTCAAAAGGAATAGAGATAAAGGATCAGATCGAGCCCCCGCATCTAAGAAGAAGGACCTTTCTCGCATTCAATGTTTTAGATGTGACAAGTTTGGTTACTATGCAAAGGATTGTCCAACCAGGCCTAAGCAGCAGGCTTCAATTGCAGATGTGGGTGAGATCTCTCCGCAGAAGGATTCAAGTGGTTTTCTATTCTATTCTGCTCTTTCAAGCAATGTGCCTACCGACAACAATACTTGGTTGATTGATAGTGGTGCCTCTCGCCACATCACCGAATTTAGAGAGCATCTAACTGATTTGGTGGAGAGAGATTCTAGTGTTCAAGTCATTATTGGAGATGATGCTAGTTATTCTGTGAAAGGAATTGGGACCTCCTTTCTTCACTTGGATTCCGGCATTTCCTTACAATTGAGTGATGTTCTATTTGTTCCGGGTATCAAGCGGAACCTTGTCTCTATCTCAGCCTTGGAAGACAAGGGGTACCAAGTTGCATTCTCCGAAGGTAAAGTTCTTGCATGGCCAAAGAACTCAAGTATAAAGACTACTCGGGTGATTGGAGTTCGACATGAGAGTCTCTACAGACTTTGCACTCGTCCACTTCAGGCCTTGTTGCATGATTCTTCAAATTCATGTGAACTTTGGCATAGAAAACTTTCTCACCTTCACTTTCGAGCACTACCAACCATGGAGAAGATGGTCACGGGCCTTCCTAAACTCAACCAGGAGCATGAAGACACTTGCAGAGGTTGCGCATTGGGTAACAATACTAAAGGTCCATTTCATAGTAGTGAAAGTAGATCTAAATGTATTCTTGATCTTATTCATTATGATTTATGTGGTCCAATGTCTATTGCTTCTTTGAGTGGTTTCTTGTATTACATTATTTTTATTGATGACTACTCTAGAAAGACTTGGATTTATTTCTTGAAATCTAAAGAATTTGAGGAAGTACTTGAGAGGTTCAAAGAGTTTAAAGCTCAGGTTGAGAACTTATCCGGGAAGAGGATCAAAGTTCTGGATCCGACAACGGAGGAGAGTACATCTCTAGAAGAATCTGTAACTTTTGCATTGAAGCAGGGATTAAGAGGGAGTTTTGTGTCCCTTACAATTCTCAACAGAACGGTATTGCAAAAAGGAAGAACAGATCTATTGTAGAAGCATCCAAAGCCATGATTCATGACCAAGGTCTGCAAACCTTCCTTTGGGTTGAAGCATCTAGGACAGCTGTTTATGTTCAGAATAGAAGCCCTCACTGCATTTTGGAGAACATGACTCCCGAAGAAGCTTTCATAGGGGTGAAGCCAAAACTAAGTCATCTGAGGATCTTTGGTTGTCCAGTGTATGTTCATGTACCTAGAGATAAAACGACAAAGTTGGAACCGTCTGGAAAGAAGGGAATATTTGTAGGCTACAGTGAATCTTCAAAGGCCTACAGAGTGTACATTCCAGGTCAGAAGTTGATTGAGATCAGCAGAGATGTTACATTTGAAGAAGTTGCATTCAAGAGATCTAAGGGCATCCACATGGAGATAGACAATGAAGATCAAGAGTCTCCTTGGGATATGGAAGTTGACCGTACTCTTGAGATTCAGAGGGAGACTACTAATCCTAAAGAAGATGATGATCCAGTTGAGCCTTTGGAACCTAACGATGAGCGTACAGACATTGTGATTGGTCGTAAGAGACCTCTTTGGGCCAGGCAAACAATGCAGGAGGCAGAAAGATTTGCAGCCCCAAGAGGAACATTAAGAGAAAGCAAGATACCTCACAAGTTTTCAAGCTATGTTGCATTGATGAGTCAAATCATTGAGTCTGAACCTTCCAGTGTTGAGGAAGCTACTAGTCAGCAAGTGTGGAAAGATGCTATGGTTGAAGAGTATCAATCCATCCTCAAGAATGATGTATGGGACATCATACCTAGACCTGAAGGAAAATATGTGGTTTCTTCTAAGTGGCTCTTCAAGATCAAGCATCCAGCTGATGGGAGCATTGAGAAGTACAAGGCTAGGTTTGTGGCTAGAGGATTCTCTCAGAAAGAGGGAGTAGACTATGAGGAAAATTTTGCTCCAGTTGCTCATTATACATCCGTCAGGACCATCATTGCTATTGCAGCATCTAAAGGATGGAAGATACACCAGATGGATGTGAAGACAACATTTCTGAATGGTGTGATCGAGGAAGAGGTATATATTGAGCAACCTGATGGCTTTGAGGTTCATGGGAAGGAGTCTCATGTTTGCAGGCTGAAGAAGGCTTTGTATGGCCTTAAGCATGCTCCTCGTGCCTGGTACGAAAGAATTGATCGATACCTGATGAACTTGGGTTTCTCCAAGAATGATGCTGATTCAAACCTATACTTCAAGGTAATTGATGGAGAAGCATTAATCTTGGTTCTCTATGTTGATGATCTAATTCTTACTGGAGAAGATCACCTCATTATCAAATGCAAGGAGTTAGCTTCTGAATTTGAAATGAAGGATCTTGGTCTCATGCATTACTTCCTTGGTTTAGAAGTATGGCAGAAGCTAGAGGAGATCATTCTAAGTCAAGGGAAGTATACTATTGAAATCTTGAAGAGATTTGGTATGATGGATTGCAAATCCATCTCTACACCGATGGAGACAAATTTGTTGAAGTTAAAAGAGGTTGCAGCTAGTTCAGATCTGGTGGATCCTACTATGTACAGATAGTTGATTGAATCGTTGATGTATCTAGTCAATACTAGACCAGATATTTGCTATGCAGTGAGTGCACTTAGTCAGTTCATGTGTGAACCAAGGAAAATACATCTAGTTGCAGCAAAGCATATCCTGAGATACTTGCGTGACACAGTTGGGTATGGCTTGAGATATTATTCTAGTGTGGACTTGAAGTTGCATGGATATACTGATTCTGATTGGGCGGGGTATGTTACTGATCGGAAGAGCACCTCTGAATGTTGCTTCAGTTTGGGGTCTGCGATGATATCCTGGTGTAGTAGGAAGCAGTCTTCAGTGGCACTAAGCACAACAGAGGCCGAGTATATTGCAGCTTGCGTGGCAGCTCAAGAAGTAGTGTGGCTTTGGAAGCTCCTTGCAGGATTGTTTGGACAATCGTTGGAGCCGACTGTCATTCATTGTGATAATCAAAGTTGTGTGAAGCTTTCTGTCAATCCAGTGTTTCACGGCAGAACTAAACATGTCGAGATCAAATACCACTATATTAGAGATATGGTATTAAGGAAAGCAATCCAGTTGAAGTATATCAGCACTGATGAGTAGACGGCAGATATTCTCACCAAGCCTCTCTCCAGAATAAAGTTTGTGTACTTTCGAGACAAGCTTGGTATGGTGGAGAATGAAGCCCTAGCTGAGAGGGAGTCTCAGCATCAGTGATCTTCTTTAATGCATTTTTCTCGGTGAGAGGGATTTGAGGTGAAAGCCTTTGTTTCCACCCTCTAGGAGTAGCCATGGTGGATGTCATGTGTGTGACTCCATGACAACATCACGTGAGAGAGTCTGTGATGATTTTCTTGTACTTGTGCTTTTCACTCTCTGGGAGTAGCCATGGTGAACGTCACAATGAGGTGACAACATCACGTTGAGTGATTCCATGATGGGAACTTGTGCACATTTACCATTCATGGGAGTAGCCATGATGATTGATATCACGATGAGGTGATATGTTTCTTTTCCACATATGGGAGTAGCCATTGTGGTTGACATCACGATGAGGTGATATGTCTTATACAGCTAGAAGTATCCTCCGTAGCTGAGAGGGAGTGTTGATGTTACATGGCAGCATCGGGCTTCTACTTCCAACCCAGTTCGTTTCATGAAGGACAAATTAAATGATAGGCTAACGGCTATTTAATTTGTCTAAGCGACTTTTGATGAAGAGGCGCTTCATCACTTCACATCTTATAATATTTAATTATTATTTTATGAGGCCAACTTAATTTAGTTCGCCACCCTTGAAGAGATACGATGCTTGAGAGGCCGACTTCATGATTCTAAGAGACACAACTTTGGTAAAGGCCGGCATGAAGTTTTAAATAGATGCATCCCTTGAAGTCTTCTCCAATCAAATAGTATATATAGAAGATGTTGTTCGATCCTTATGCATTCATTCACTTGTTCATCGATTATCATATTCATCCTTATTGTGCGAGTCAATTCATTGCATTGATTGTGAGTTCAAAGGGAGATATACTTCATGTGCAGATCGACATATTGAAGAGGCAGATCGATATATTGAAGAGGCTGATCATAGCATTGTAAAAGGCTGAGTTTGTCATCAACATAAGCATCATATTATTTCTCTGTTAGCATCAATTTGTGGTGCCATTACTTGACCTCATAATTGGCCTCATTGTAAAGGAGACTATTGTTAACTATTCAATATATAAGCGATATATTGTTGCTGGGTTTTTTTCCTTCAAGAGGAGGGTTTTCTCAGGGTATATTATGTGTTTGTGTGTCTGTTTTTGAATTAAAATCTGAGTTTTACATCTGATCATAAAAACTAACATTGGCAGCATATTTAGCAAAAAAACAAAAAATCAGAAAAACAAAACAAACAAAAATTTCAAAACTAAACCCAAGGGGGACATCATAGTGGTAGCAGAGCACAAAATCTCCTGCCAGCCTGTGCAGTTAATTCATGAGTGAACAAGAACAGGTATATAACAGGGGTTCACAGCAGTGGAAACCTCCGCAACTATCGAAGGGACAAACTATTATAGGTGCATTGGGTACTAATAGTTCTCAAGAGTTACCCAGGCATTTATCTAGCGACAGTGAGAGTATTGCAAGTGCAATGGCAGATAGAGAAAAGAGACATGTCGGCTCTCTTAGCCCCAGCTCTAGAACAGAGTGGAAGTTCAACATTATGTTGGACATGATGGCAGATATCTTGCATAAAATGAATCAGAACACTACCCCTAGCCATACAATGCGTCCTATGGAGATTGGTTTCTCCCATGCACAACTTGAGGACAGGCAAAGGACTCCACTCTTCCCCACATCTAGGCCCCTACAACCTACTTTCACACATCGAACTGAGGCACATGTTCACCCAAAGCAACCTCCGGAATAGCCAGTGTCCATGGTTGATGAGGTCAAAGCCAGCCATGCGAAGTACATTTCACTTCCTCCTGATATCAGGGATTTATTGACGTTGGATCAATTCCTGAACCAGAGGAAATAGAGAGCAATGGCAGTTGGCAGGTTGGAGACTAGATCACCACAGGGTACCAAAGATTTCCAATAGGCAGTGGGCAAGATTTCTTTGGAGCATTTTGATGGTGAAAATAGATGCACAACACGTGCTTGGGTTCAAAAGTTAGACAATTACCTTTCCTTGAGCTCCATGCCTGAGGAAGAGGCAATCAGGTTTGCCAGATTGCATTTAGATGGCCTAGCTCACGAGTGGTGGTACCACGGGTTGGTAACATTGGGACACAAGTCAATCACCTATTAAGATGAGTTCACTAATAGACTTATCGATCACTTTGATAGGAGAGACCCAGAGGTTTTCTTTCGTGAGCTTGCACAGCTCAAGCAAGTGGGGTGATTGGAATCTTACATCTCAGAGTTTCAGCAGTTATCAATGATGGTGATAGGCATCTCTAAGAGAAGATTAGTAGTACTCTTCAGTAAAGGTCTTTTGGAACCTTTACATGGATGGATCAAAGCTTTTGATCCACCCTCATTACGAGATGCTATGAAAAAGGAACGAGATATGGAGCTTGCTGCCCCAAGAAGCAATTTTCCTTCAAAACCTTTCCCTTTCTAAAAAGATAAAACACAAACACAGAATAAATTTTCAGATCAGCAAAGGAAACCATCTCCAAGACTTAGTGACGACACTATTAGGGACTTGAGAAGACAAAAATTATGCTTCAAATGCAGAGGACCTTGGGAATAGGGTCATGTGTGTCCTTCCAAGGGTAAAGTGAATCAAATGGAATACTTTTTTAATGATAAGTCAGTCTGAAAATTCAGAACAGCAGACTGATCGGGAAGAAAATGATGAGGACAGTGCATTCAAAGAGTTTGAAAAGAAAAGGGAAGAAGCACCACCTACAACACAACTCTCGAGCATTCAGAAAAAGGGATCCTTCAAGATTAGAGGATTCTTGAGTGGGCAGCTGATGATTGCTTGATATAGGAGCCAATCATAACTTCATAGATGAGGGGTTGCTTGCTAGATGTGGCCTCAAGTCTGAGGAGTTCGAGGGATTCAGAGTGAGAGTAGCTGATGGGTTCACACTCAAATGTAATTGAAGGATTCCAAATCTCACATTGCAGTTGAATGATTATGAGTTCCAGGCAGATTTCTATGTCGTTGGCATGGGAGAGATGGATGTTCTACTTGGCATGAAGTGGCTTCACGCTATTGGTGAGTCTACCCTCAACTTGCAAGCTATGGAGATCAAAATTTGAGGTTAATGGCAGAAAACATGTGTTGAGGGGTATGTCAAATGGGAGTCTTCAGGTTATTTCACTTAGGATAATGGAGAGATTGATCAGGCATGATCAAGTTGAGTGGGTTGCAGAGTGTTTCACCTTACCATCACAGGTAGAGCAGCAGAAGCACGAGTATCCACCAGACATATAGGCATTGAGAGACAAACATAGTAAGGTGTTTGAGAGTTTACCACATAGGAGACCTCCAACAGGGGATTTGAGCACACTATAGAACTTGAGGATGGCGCTAAGCCAGTCATTATCACTCCCTACAAGCATCCCAAGAGGATGAAGGATGAGATTGAGAAGACAATAAAGGAACTCCTCGAGATGGGTCACATCAGACCAAGCAAAAGTCCCTTTGCGTCTTCTATTGTTCTAGTGAAGAAAAAAGATGGCAATTTGTGGATGTGTATCAATTACAGAGCATTGAACAAGAGGACTATAAAAAATAGGTACCCAATTCCGTGGATTGATGAGTTGATCGATGAGTTGCATGGAGTATATTTTTTCTCCAAGATAGGTCTTCAATCTGGATATCACTAGATTCGGGTTAGAGAGGATGTGGAGAAGACATCGTTTTGTTGCCATAATGGGCACTTCGAGTTCTTGGTCATGCCCTTCGGCTTGACCAATGCTCCCGCCACTTTTCAATCTTGTATGAACAAAGTCTTCAGGGATCAGCTAAGGAAGTCAGTCCTCGTCTTCTATGATGATATATTAGTCTTCAGCAAGTCTTGGGATGATCATTTAGCAGGTCTGGATTCAGTGTTGGGAACTTTGGAGAGGGAGTCTCAATACACCAAGGAATAAAAACGTGACTTCGGCATGAGAGAGTTGTATTTGAGGCATATCATCAATGCTAAGGGAGTCACGATGGATGCAGAGAAGGTGAAGGCTATAGTTGACTGGCTTCCTCCCATGAATCTCAAGCATCTTAAGGGATTCTTTAGGCTATGTGGTTTCTACTGTCGCTTCGTCGAGGGATTTTCACAGCAGGCAACCCCACTTACAGACTTGACGAATAAGGGGGCATTTGTTTGGACTCTAGGGGCACAGCAGTGCTTTGATAAGTTCAAACAGTTGATGAGCTCATGTCTAGAACTTGCAATTTTGGATTTCACACGTCCTTTTGAGCTACAGTGTGATGCCTCAAGAGAAGGCATTGGTGCGGTCTTGAAGCAGGATAAGCATCCTATTGCATTCGAGAGCAGGAAACTTCGAGGTCCTGAGAGGAGTTACAACATTTATGATAAGGAAATGTTAGCCATAATGCAGCCTTGACTAAATTCAGACAGTATCTGGTGGGCAGCAATTTTTTGGTGAAGAGAGATCATAACAGTTTGAAGCATTTCCTAAGTCAGCGTGACCTCAATGATCGGCAACAGAAATGGGTCAACAAGTTGCAGGCATATGATTTTGACATAGCTTATGTCAAGGGCAAGAAAAATGTAGTTGTTGATGCTCTTTCGAGGAGACCTTACTTGTGCTCTCTAGGTGGGGTTGCAGATGATTGGAGAGATTTGATTGTAGTTCAGTATGCTAAGGATAGGTGGGCTTCCGATCTCATTGATGGTACAGTTGCAAATGACAAGTACACCCTTGTAAATGGCCTTATCATTTAGAAAAGGAGGATTTTTCTTGTGCCTAGATCCTCTATGAAGAAGAGGATAGCGAGAGCCTTTCCTGACATCTCTATGGAAGGTCACCCAAGTTAATTTAAAGGAAGATTAAGGAACGATTCACTTGGAAAGGGCTCAAATCATAGGTACTCAAGTATGTGAGAGAGTGTCCTACATGCCAGTAGAATAAACAGGAGCACTCTTTCCTTGCAAGATTATTACAACCCCTACCCATTCCTAATTGGAAGTGGGAATGCATATCCATGGATTTCATCATGAGTTTTCCCAAAGCCCAGAGCAACGACTGTATATATGTTGTGGTTGACAGACTCACAAAGTTTGCACACTTCTTTCCAGTTTTAGCTACTTATACACCAACGCAGGTTGCTGATTTGTTTTTCAAAGAGGTATTCAGATTACATGGGCTGCCTCGAAGTATAGCGAGTGATCGAGACGGAAAATTCATGAGTCATTTTAGGTAGGAGCTATTCAAACTCAATGGCATAGAACTCGCTTCAAGCATGAGCTACCTGTTGTGACCTTTTCACACATCGCCCCATTCAAAATGGGGACCCATAAATTTTTGCTCCATTCTGGTCTTTTGGCTTTGGTTTTGTCTCTCTTTCTGCTTCTTTTCCGCTATCTGCTTTCCGGGGATGCTCCCGTTCGCGAGCTTAAACGTAAATTTGGCCAAGTCTGATATTAGGGTTTCACGTCTTTAGGTCACTTTGGGGTCAAATTGAGTTGGTTGGTCAACTTTTGAGCCTAACACTACTATTACAACACTTCCAGCAAGTGACCCCTAAACTTTCACTAAATTCTGCCAACTTTCTATTTTTAGTGAGTGTCGACTTGGGGTTGATTTTTCTCGAGATCTTCACAATTTCACAACTTCATTACATTCTGAACACTTCAAGTTCATTTCTAACAAAATTTGAGCAAAAACGGACGACTTGCTATTTTTAGCAGTCTAGCTTCCAAAGCAGATTCCAGGGTCCACATGTTACATTTTCTGATGCATGTCCGGAGATTCTTTCTGGGTTCTTCGAGACCTTCGCAGTGATATGACATGTAAAGCAGGATGACGACTTTCAGCATTCGACCTTCGGAGGCCGATATTAGGTTTTGCAAGCAGACTTTTTCAGTGCATGTCGGCATATTCCTTCTGGGTTTTTCAAGAGCTTCGCAATGGTGTAACATGCAAGTGGAACCGATCACTTTTCGGGAACTTGCTATTTTTAGCCAGTGCTTGCATGTTGAAGATTTTTCTGGGTTTTTCTGGGTTTTTCAAGATTTTTTGGGCAGTATGACATGCAAAATCATCCAGCAGCCGGACGGTCACTTTTTCGGACACTTTCTATTTTTAGCAGGTACAACTCAGGCAGCTGCTCAGCACTTCAGAACTGCAAACTGATCGTCACGCAACTGAAACAGGGTCAAACGGAGCTCATTTAAGGTACATGCAGAAAATTAGGGTTTCCTTAAGGGCTAAAAATGAGGAATCAGACAACAAGGTGCTCAAAACTGAAGTATCCATTACGATCAGCATCTTTCAGGGAGTCTGCTGGCAAAATTTGAAGGCAATCGGAGAACTTGCTATTTTTAGTAAGGTGTTCCAGACGCAGGCTATAAATAGAAAGTTGATCTCAGGCGCTAGCACAAACAGGCAAATTCACCAACAAGGAGCACGCTGCCCAAATTTCAAGTCAAACGGAGCTAAGGAAGTCTCAAAAACGAGCACTTACTATAAATAGTAAGTCACTTCAGAAGCAGCTATAAATAGCAGGCCGACATCAAATCTCAACAGGTACGAGTCAAACAAATGATAAGGGATCTCTGGCACGAATTTCGAGACAAACAGAGTTGCAAAGGATGAAGAATCAGATAATTGCTATTTTTAGCAGGCATGGGCAGAGAAATTAGGGTTTCCTAAAATCAAGGGCAGAACAGGATAGTCCCTCAAGAGCAGCATCCAGCTGCGATCACCACGCTTCAGGCATTCAACCCATGAAATTTGAAGACTTTCTGAGCAATTTCTATTTTTAGCAAGTTGCTAAAAATAGCAGGTGCAAACAGGGATCAGGCATCAACAGCACGAATCAGTTGAAATTCAGAGCAAGGCGAAAATCAGGCTTTCTGGAGTCATAATTCAGTTGACGGCGCAAAATTCAGAGAACTTTCTAAAAATAGAAACTCAGGGCAAATTAGGGTTGACAGAGGAAAATCAACTAAAATTTGGAGTCCGGCATCGAAATCCACCAGGTTTGATAAAATTTGGAGTCCGACATCAAAATCCACCTTGAGAAGCTGAAGAAAGACAGAAAATTGACTAAGTCTGGAAAACTAAAAGCATGCCTAGCAAAATGCGCCTAGGAGGTTGAAAATCTCTCAAAATGTATAAAATTGGAAGTGTGACACCCCAAATACACCTAGACTGGGAAGTCTTTGAAAATTTTTCTAAGGCGCATAAATTCAAAGTTCATACCCCTGTTTGCGCCTTAGGAAGAAGGTGGCACTTACAAATTTGCTAAGTTTGGGAAACTTGACGTTGACATGGTAATATGCGCCTAGACTTAGAGGGGTCCAAATGCGCCCAAGGCCTTGAAAAATGCTAAGGCGTAGAAAATGAAGTTCACCCATGCATATGCGCCCAAGTGATGAAATTGAAAGTTGCCTAGGGGAGTTGCGCCTCAAAGCTCACATGATCATTTGCGCCCTTGAGTGTATTGATTCAAAATTCGCCTAAGGCATGAGAAATAGATGTTCACCCATGGATTTGCGCCTGGCTTGAATAGGGGCTTAAAAATTTTCTAAGTCAATAAAACTTGAAGCTTAACATGTTATTTGCGCCTTGAAGTTGGACCATAGAAATGCGCCTTTGAGCTTATAATGATGAAATTGAAAGCTCAACCTCCTATTTGCGCCTGGCAGTGTGGAGGTTAGTGGCTTGAAATGTGACTAAGGCGTAAAAATGGAAGTTGCACTTGCTGAATGCGCCCTTGGGGTTGAAACCTCACTACGTGTTGAAATTGAAAGTTCTAGGTGGTATATGCGCCCAAGCCAAAAATGAAAGCTTAACCTATGATTTGCGCCCTTGAGAAAAGAGACTCCAATTTTCGCCTAAGTGTTAAGATTAAAAGCTTGATATATGAAATGCGCCCTTCTCTGCAAATTCGCCTGAGTATTAAAACCGAAAGCTTCATGGGTGATTTGCGCCCCTCTTTGCATGGACTTCAAATTTAGCTAAGTCTTCAAAATTGAAAGCTTTATACATCATATGCGCCCAGCTTTGTGTGAAGTATTGAAAGTTCGGCATGTGATTTGCGCCCAGGCCAGTGAGGAGAATGAAAGTTAGAACTTCGACCAAGTCATTGAACTAAAACATCAAGGATGGATTTGCGCCTGGGGCTAGAGACTTGGTATTTGACTAAGGCAAACAAATTAAAAGTTCAAAATGC